>MU790376.1:1698-41594 GCA_026770625.1 Nicotiana glauca
GGGGGGGGGGGGGGGGAGGTGAGGTTGTGTTGGAGAATAACTCTGTGACGTATAGCTCACCTCCACAGTGTCATGTTAAATTGTCGCTTACTATGGAATATGATAAATTGGTATCGTTGTTACGTAAAAAAATGAGTGTGAGGAAGCGTTCGGTTAACCTTAAAGTAACTGGTAGGTTTCCATCTCAATATGGAGATCTTCCGTCTCTCCGGTAATGTCTGCGTGCAAAAACGCCATATGATCTCTCATGGCTGACAAAGCAACGTGACTGCCCCCTCTCTGTACAGTGTCATTTAGGTCTATAACCAGTAAACTGCCCCATTATATCCAAATATTGTCCACACGTCATGGATCTAATGTGTTGGGGAAGTGCCACGGCCCGTCCATCTACGCGTAGCCCGTACAACGCCTGAACATCCTCCAGCGTGATGGTGGCCTCTCCAGTGGGCAAGTGAAATGTGTGTGCCTCCGGTCGCCACCGCTCTACCAAAGCCGTGATGAGCGAACAATCAAGCTGCATCCGCCCAATCCAAAAAATCGTATTGAAACCTGTAGCCTCTAGGCGCGCGACTACGCGGGCATGGAAAGGATATTGCACCATGAACTCTCACAAATCGTCAGGTCTCCTGGCGCGGAGAGGCTAATCTTATAGTTGTTCCTCCCATACAAAGGAGGACCTATGGTCGCCCTGCAACACCAATAGCTAATCCTCAGCAGGTCCAGGATGCGCAGGAGGAAAGTTCATGTCGTCTACTATAATTTAAAGAAAATTAATTGTGTGTGTTTAATAAATTAAATAATTATTTTTAATATTGGACTTAATAATTATGTATGGGTTCCAGGATCGATATTTGATGTCCGGTAGCACCAAATTATCCTTAATTATTATGCGTGTCAATTTCAACATTTTTAAAATTTTGTTAGTTTAATAAATTAAATTAAAAATTCTTGAAATGGACTTAATAATTATGTATGGGTTCCAGGCTCGATATTTGAGGCCCGATAACACCAAGTTATCCTTAATTATTATGCGTGTCAATTTTAACATTTTTAGAATTATGAATTGGACTTAATAATTATGTATGGTTCCAGGCTCGATATTAGAGGCCCGGTAGCACCAAGTTATCCTTAATTATTATGCGTGCCAATTTCAACATTTTTAGAATTTTGTTAGCTTAATAAATTAAATAATTAATTATTTTTTAATATTGGACTGAATAATTATGTATGGGTTCTAGGCTCAATATTTGAGTCCAGGTAGCACCAAGTTATCCTTAATTATTATGTGTGTCAATTTTATTTACCGATAGAATTTTGTTAGCTTAAGGAATTAAATTAAAAATTATTGAATTGGGCTGAATAATTACTGGGGCAGGTTCCAGGCTCGATATTAATTTGTTACTTTTGTAAGTTTATTTTTATAAATTAAATAATTAATTTTATAAAGTGTAATTAGATAGAGTTTGCAGTAACTACATACTTAAACTACAGAGACTCTACGCTAAAAGGCTGTACATTTTACTACGCTAAAAGGCTCTACATTTTACTACAGTGAAAGACTCTACATTTTACTACGTTAAAAGGCTCTATATTTTACTACGCTAAAAGACTCTATATTTTACAACGCTAAAAGGTCACTATTACATATAAAAACAACAAACATAACATACAAATATGAACAACAAACTAAATAAATAATATTTATTTATTATTTAACCAAATAAAAATATAACATTAAAAATAAAAATTATTTACCAAATTTTAATAATTTTTTGTCCCAAAGCTAATAAATCAATCCGGGTATAAATAAGATACAAATTTAAACACAAACATAACACAAATTAACATGGAAACATATTCAACAATACCAATATGCATGTACTATACTAGTTTCGACATAAACAAAATCGAAATACCTCGATTTAAGTTTTTTGAAATTGATTCAAATCGAATTTTTGCACCCGAATGAAGGAATCCAAAGCTTGTCTTGTGTGCGGGGCCTACTCTTTGTTTTCTGTGTGACGGGTGGGGCCCAAAATTTTTTTTTTTTTAATTTGACGGGGGGAGGGGGGACCAGCAGTGGGGAGCATGGGTGTTTTTTTAATGGAGGATCAGAAGTGGGAAGAAGAAGACCTATATTTAATTAAAGGAAAACACAGTATAATACTGCGTTTCCCTTAAACGCAGTATTGTACTGCGTTTCCCTTTAATTAAATATAGGTAGGGCCAAATTAATAAGGGAAACGCAGTACAGTACTGCGTTTAAGGGAAACACAGTATTGATCTGTGATTTCCTTTAAAAAAAATAATTTTTTAATAATACGCAGTATAGTACTGCGTTTTACTTTAACGGCTAACTTTCCGTTAAAGTAAAACGCAGTATTATACTGTGTTTTAATTATTTATGTAACTTTTTTTTAGTAGTAGAAACGTGTTTTTTGCCCAAAAAGGCATTAGAAAAGTTTCAGTCCCAACAGTCAAAGGGCATAAATATACCAAAAAGGTGAATGAAGATGTATTTTTAGCCCAATAGGTATACGAAGAATATTTAAAAACCTTTTCCAATAGTTTAGGAACATTTTGAACCCTTTACCGTATATTTTAAGTCACGAGGTCGATCGACAATGTTCCCATTTGGTTGAAGTTGAAAAAAGAATATTTGATAATTGTTTGCTATTAAACAAGCCAAACATGATCATGCTAGAAGAGTATACACTTTAGCCGAAAAAAAGAAGAGTAATACAGTATTGCAGTTCCAAATTGCAAAGCAAACATGAAAAAGAATAATATAGATATGCTTTATTTCAATTACACCGTATGATTATTCTGAAACAAGTACAAATATTTCTGTCGTGCTATATCACACATGAGCATGTTAATAACAGCGATATACCGATTATTCAACTAAACTTTCAATAAAGAAAACCTTGGTTTTCAGGATCAGTGTCACCATTTCTGTACCTTAGAAAATAACTTAATATGGTGTGCACATTCCATTAATGTCCAATTCTTCTGCGCGAATCCACGAGCAGTTACGAAATCTTGAAATTATTCTTCTGCTTCTTCTCTTTCTCTTGGAACAGCACCAAAGTTGTTAACCAGTAAGTCCACAATTATTGGCACCAAATCCTCACAAGGTACTGATTTCTTATAAACATCTCCCAAATGTGAATCACTCCCTATTCTGCCTCCCAAATAAACATCAGCACCTTCTACAGTTTTCCCTTCTTTTCTTGTCAAGCATCCCATAAATCCAATATCCGCTACTTGAACTTGTGCACATGAATTCGGGCAACCTGTCCAATGCATCCTCACCGGCTTTGTCACAGAAACTAGTCGTTGTACCTCTTCAGTTATCTTCATGGAACGCGCTTTAGTCTCAATTATGGCTTGTCCACAAAACTGGTTACCAGTACAAGCCACCAAATTTTTCATGAGAATAGGTGGATCGGTTGAAAATCTGTTTTGTAGAAGAGGCTCATTGAGCAATGCCTCGATCTTTGAGTTCTCAACGTTGGGAATGATGATGTTTTGTTCAACAGTCAGCCGGAGCTCTCCTGAACCGTAGTTATCTGCTAAACGAGCTAGCTCGTCCATGTCATCCGCTTGGACACGACCCACCGGAATGTGAAGACCAACAAAGCTGTACCCTTCTTGTTTCTGTGGATGCACGCCAAGGTATTCTCTCCTTTCCCATTGTTTTTGAACCAAGTCCTCTGTTGATTCTCTATCTAGCTTTTGTTGAGGCATTCTCTTCACAACCTCAGCCCTGAATCCTTCAACGCCCTGCATCGGTTGAAATTAAATAGGGAGAAAATGAGACCAGTTAGATTAGCTAGCGAAGAGTTTGGTGCTGCCTAGATAAGGTTCCGTATTGCATATCCACCTTAGATGAGAAGCTATTACTATTCCATCATTCATATGAGTAAGACTCCTTGAAAATCAAAACCAATATGCGGCTCAAATTATTATCGTTGAACTTGTGTTTCCCAATCAGTACGATATATGCTACTCCCTCAATCCCAATTTATGTGGCAATGTTTGACTCGGCACGGAATTTAAGAAAGAAATGAAGACCTTTGAAAGATGTGGTCTAAAATATCCCTAAAATATTTGTGTCGCTATAATTCATCTTATTAAGGTAAAGTGGGAAGTTTAAAAGTTGAATCATTCTTTTTGGGACAGAATAAAGGAAAGTACGACACATAAATTGGGACAGAGGGAGTATGAATTTACAAACTCCAGCTGAGGCCGTATGATAAGACTGAAACATATGACAAGCAGTCTTTTTTGTACAAGTAAAACATAAGACTAAGTAAGTATGCAAATGATAAACATAGTGATGGTATCACTCACCAGTTCATCAACTAACCACATCATTCTTGTTTTCTGCCTGTTCCCTCTGGTACCAAGATCTCTATAAGCTTCTAATATTGCTTTGCAAACAGGGACTACGTCATCAGCTGAAACCCATGCATCAAGAGGAACTGCCTCTGCACATCGCTTCGGACTGAAGAATCCACCCACAAGCAGGTTGAATCCAAATCGCCCATCTTTTGTTGCCGGCATATAGGCAAGATCATTGATATGGGGATGCTCGTAAAGATCGTGCGACCCTATTACACATACATTCCACTTCCTTGGCCTGCAACAAAACCATAATATCGTAAAATCTCATTAACAGATGCTTTAATTTTCTCCTTCAAATAATCCCTAGGATAAACCCTCCTTTACCAGTGACCAACAAAAAGCGGGCAGAGTTTGCAGGACATACAAATTTTCATTTTCTCAGTAATAATTACAAGGGTATAAAAAAGTTGTTTATCTAATATGCCAAGTTAAAAGCAATATATAATATCATCACCCAAAAAAAAAGAAGGTAAGTTTAATGTAAGATCAATCAAATGATATGAATCATCGTTCAAGCATTAAGGAGAAAACAGCTAAATGGGAATATTTTTATGCAAGACTTACAAGTTAGTAACAGCCGGATTGCCACGAAAATTGGCAGTAACATATTGGGAAAGCAAATTAGTGTAAGGCCTTGTGTCTACAATTTCATGTGGATCAATTCCCGCTAGAGGGTTTCCCACCGGATTTCTAACGTTGTCCATGCCACTTTGCAAACTGGTCAAGCCAACTTCATCCAGTCCCTTTAGAATCTCGGGTACATCAGGTAGTACAACCCCACGAATCTGCCAATTTTGCCTTGTCGTCACATCAGCACATCCATCTTTCCCATATTTCCTTATCACACTGGCTAAGTATCGAGTTTGGGCACTTGTCGTTACCCCATTTGGAAGCTTCAATCTCATCATGAATCGGCCATCTGATCATCACAATCAGATAACATTTTATAAATACGATCACCATGTTAGCTGAAGACTAGCATATTAATTAGCAGAAAAAAGAATCTTGTTTTTAGCTTGACTTACCCCAACTATTCCATTTACATCACTCTTTCCTCTGTAGTCAATTCAAAAGCAACACCTTATTATATTTGAAAACTCTGTAACTTTAAATTTTACCTTGTAATGACACGCTCATATAGCTATAGAGATGTTATCACATACTTAAAGACCACTAATTCTAAGGTGGCACTCTTTTATACAACAACAACAACCCAACAAAAAACCACAACCCAACAAAAAACCCAGTTTGATCCGACATAGAGACGGTTTCCAATAGACGCTCAACAAGGACAAGGTGGCACTCTTTTATAGCTATAAAAATATTATGATACTTAAGATCACACGTTCTAAGAGTAAGGTATGTACCAAAAGTATTTTTTTTCTTAAATTACGTGACTTGAACCCCGTCACTAACTCACCAAGATTAGTCAAGTGTTATCCCGTACTCATACTATTGTTTTGTATATTCAGTGTGTCCAGTTACGACAAAGCAGTACTTATTGCATAGTTTTCGGAGAATATAAAAAATGACGAATCTAGTCTGATTTAGGTTAAAAAATTAGTCAAATCGACACTAAAAAGCGAAAAAATGCCAAACAAATTGATAATTCCAGAGTATTAAAAACAGGACAAGATAGTTATTTTCTACTTACAGTGATGCTTTCTCCTATGGAAAAGGCCAAGCCACTTGAGCCTAACATCAATATCATCTTTAGTAAGTTTAGACCCTTCGATCTCTTCAAGTGAGATGTTAGCTAGATCTTCTATACCATTTTCCATAAACAATTTCATTGGTTCTTTCTCAATCTTAGCCTTTTCAGCTGGATTTATCCCTTGTCTGAATTTTTCCTTGAGTACCCAATACCCATCTTTTTCTTCTACTCTAGGCTCTAGCCTCTCGCTAGCAATCTCCACCGCCCCAGATGGAGGAACTGCCACCGTCTGCGGCGGTGTTGCACGTAGCTTGTTCGAAAATCTTTTAGGATGTGGCAATGAAGTTGCTGAGAATTTAACTGAAAAAGATGCCATTTTTGACAAGTTAAAGAAGAAACTAAGTAATAACAAGTGATTTGGAATTGAGATGTAGTTGATTAATATCTTGGTTGATGATCGTGGCAGCTAAGGCGGTGGAGATGACAATAATGGAGAAGTGAGATCATTTTTGTAGACGGGAGATGGGGTGGGGGTGGGGGCACTGTTTTTTGTAGACTCTTGGAAGCTCCAAAGGGTCGTTATTGTTAAAAATGTAAATGACTAGGATGTCACTATTACCGTTAAATTTAAAAATAAAATTGTGGGATATAGTAGAAAGGTCAAAGGTGGTGTTATGGGCAGGTGTTTTTGATAAGGGTACCCTTTTGGGCCATCCATGGGTCAAGGAAAGAGACGTGCGTCCTTTTGATTTTAACCCCATATCATAAATAACTATTTCATTTTTTTAGTACTTTATGCCATAATTTAATGGTAAAAGTATCATATATTCACTTTTAAATTTAAAAATAATAACTGATAATATTTTTTTGAATATATTTGGCGAGCGAATATAGTTATTTTTGATCAATCAACCAAATGTGTAACTTGTCCTAATTTAATCTCTTATGCGCTCTGACGTTTCAATTTCTATGATAGAGTTTAAATCAACATTTAGTGTAAGAAAGAAAATACTTTTGAATTTGTTGATTTATAGTATATTTTTTTATAATATAAAAGAATGTTATTAGATGTAAAATAAAAAACTTAAAATTAATTATATATTTTTACATATGAAAAGGTTTCTTCGTTACGATATATATTGATAAAAAAATAATAGAGTGTATGGGGTTGCATCAGGGATCAGCTCTAAAGTCTGTTTTTATTTTTCTTGGCGATATACGTTCGAGGGGAGGTAACATAATACATGCTACTTGCAAATGACATAGTATTGACTGACAAGATGCAAGGCGAAACTAACGCGAGGCTGGAGGTTTGGAGACAGACCCTAGAGTCAAAAGGTTTCAAGTTGAGCAGGACCAAAACAGAATACTTGGAGTGCAACTTAGTAACATTACTCATGAAGTGGACGTGGATGTGGATGTGGATGTGGGCTTGATACATAAGTCATCCATAAGAGAGAAAGTTTGATGTACCCGGGGGTAGTAATCCAAGGTAATGGAGAGATTAATGACGATGTCACACATCGTATAAGTGGGGGTGGATGAAACGGAGGCTCGAATCTAGTGTTTTATGAATGTGCTACCTATAATTAAGGTAAGTTATAGAGAGTGATGGTTAGATCAACCATGTTATATGAGGCAGAGTATCGGCCAAGTAAGAACTCCCATGTCCAGAAGAATCGAGTAGCAAAATAAGGATGTTGAGATGGATATGTGAACATACCAGGAAAGATAAGACTAAGAATGAAGATATTTGGGACAATGGTCATGCCCAACTCTAGTCCTTAAAAGGATAATCGGTCGCTGCAAATATAATCTGGTCTAAAAGTTCAGAGTCGAATCCCACAAAAAACTAAGTTTTCACTATAACTGTTCAATATCACTTGGTAGACAAGCTCGACAATTCCTAAGTTATAATATTAAGATTTTTATGTCTAACTAATTAAAGAAGTAAATTAAAACTAGGGATACTAAGGATTGGAGAAAAGATCAGGAGGTCTAGAGTTATGATTTTCTCAATTGTCGGAATCCTTCCCGCTACGTCTTCTATAATTTTATCCAAGCATTCTCTACCGACTGTGAGTACTCTGAGTGTCGTAGCTCTCTCTTGAGCAACTACCATAATTTACTAGAGGTATTCTCTCGAACTACACTAGCTAGCACTAATTTACCACTCACTATGATCGCACCAAAATTTCATTATCTATAATCCCGCCTTTAAACAATCCGTATTGATCTCTCACGTATGTTAGGAGTGATATTATTCAACAACTACCTAAATATGTACTCTCTCTCTAGCCGTTAATACTAAATAGGCACAGTCAATTGATAGACATTCAATCAACAACAACAAACACTTAGTTGAACAAGTAGAGAAATCCAACGGCTTAATTATATACAAATATAACAAGAATTCATCCTACAAAAGGTTCTATCCAAACTCTAGATAACATATTAGTTATTCATAATAGTATGCAAAAATACAATACTAGAATTCATAACCAATAATGAAAATAGGAAGATTGAAGTGAGAAACTTGTAGAAGAATTCTCCGCCTTGCTCCTAGTGTGTTCTTGCCTCCTTAGGTCGAATCCCCGGTCTCGTTAGCCTCCTTAGGTCTAATTGATGTCAAAAGTCTTTAAAATACCATTTTCCCATGTATATATACCAAGTAGGGTCGGGCCCAAATAATTACACCTTCTCCTATGCGAAAAAGGACACTTTTCTCGGGCAGGACATCCGCAGCCGCAGATTTGACCCAGTTTCTGCCTCACATCCGCGGCCGCGCACTTGTCGCGTATTTTTCACCCTGTTCTGTTTGGAATTTGGAAAAACGTAAAACATAAAAGTTTTCCACTTTGAATTAGCTTTCTAACCATATATTGTGGATCTCAAATGGATTTCCGAGCGAAAAGTTATGGGTATTTTACTAGACAGTGCGCAATATGCCTACTCGATTCTCGTTCGTTCTTAACTATCATCCGTTGATCGCCGAACACGAATCCAGATTAATTCCTTGGGCTTTACTCAGACTTCAAATTTTTAAATCACTTGAATTCATTCCACAACATCTACATAGCTCAGAATCACTCTTTCAAGGCATTAAACACAATTAGTGCAAAACACTAGCTATTAAAGCGCAAACTCAGCTGAAGCGCAGTGAATTGGAATGTAATAATCAACTAAAAGACGTAATCATAGCTTATCATCAGACAAGATTGTAATGGCCTCCATGGTGGACTAGACGTGGGAAGCAAGGTTGAGATGGTACGGGAAAGAAGATAAAATACATAAATGCCACAATGAGGATGAGTGAAAGGTTGACCATGGTTAGGCCTTAGGACATGTAAAGGTATGAAAAAAAGTATTAGGGGAGGTGATTATGTATGACATAGCGCAACTTCCGCTTGTCGAGGACATGACCTTTGATAGGAGGGTATGGAGATGAAAAATTAGGTTAGAACCTAGTAGGTAGCCGAGCGTATCTCTTTCTCATACCGCAGTATTAATATTATTTTTGTATTTTGTTATTCTTACACTTTTATTATTACATGCAATTTCTTTCGCTTCGGTCATCTTATCATCTTCTCTTATTGTTGTTACTACTTGTTATTATTGTTTATTTTTCTTCCGTATTTGAGCCGAATGTCTCTCGAAAAACACCTCTCTATCTTCACTTAGTAGGGCTTAAGTCTATCTACATACATATTATACTCTCATCGGACTCCACTTTTGACGTTATATTGAATTTATTATTGTTAGTATTATTGTTATTGCTGTAATAGAGCGTATATCTTATTGATTGAATTACTAACCTAACCGTGTAATTATTTTGGAGACTTGATACTTATATAAAAAAGATATATTTTCATTTTCACTATATATATAAAAGTTAAAACACAATTATGTAGTTTAGCAACAACTTGTTGACTAAGGAACAGGCGCCCGCAGTTTTTCTGCTTGGCGGGAGCCGTGGTGTCGGAACTTGGAAGCACAGTAATCATAGAATACGTCGAACATGTTATGAAATAAAAGTAATGCAGTAAAATGTAAATAACAAGAGATAGAAAGAAGGGAGAGAGTTTTGTTCTTTCACTTTGGTGTATTTTTCCATTGCAATTACATGGCCTTTTATAGGCATAAAAAGTAAAGATGATTGACATAAAATAGGAAATTTAATCTTTCAATTATTCACAACATGGGCATCCAATGTAGTATCCAATGTAGCATCCAATGTAGTATCCAATGTACAAATTATTCATAACACTCCCCCTTGGATGTCCATGTAGGATAATATGCCTTATTAAGAACTTACAAAAAAATATTGGGATGTACATAATTATTTATAATATGTATTGCTTGCTGCCTCATTAAAAACCTTACCAGGAAAACCCAGTGGGACAAAACCTTGGTTAAGGAAAAGAGTGCAGCGTGTAGTTACTCCCCCTGATGAAAAATCACTTAATGTCTCGAAGACGACGCATTCCAATCTTATATATCAGCTTTTCAAATATTGAGGTTGGTAATGCCTTAGTGAATAGATCAGCCAAATTGTCACATGAACGAACTTGTTGTACATTTATTTCACCATTCTTCTGAAGATCATGAGTGAAAAAGAATTTCGGTGAAATGTGTTTTGTTCTATCTCCTTTGATATATCCTCCTTTCAATTGAGCTATGCATGCAGCATTGTCTTCATACAATATTGTTGGAATATTCTCTTTCGAAGAAAGACCACATGTTTGCTGAATGTGTTGAGTTATAGATCTTAACCAAACGCATTCTCGACTTGCTTCGTGAATGGCTATTATCTCTGCATGATTTGAAGAAGTAGCAACCATAGTTTGTTTTGTCGAACGCCATGATATAGCTGTACCTCCACTTGTAAATAAATAGCCTGTCTGAGATCGACCTTTGTGTGGATCAGACAAATATCCTGCATCTGCATAACCAATCAATGATGGCTTGGATTCATTTGAATAGAATAAACCCATATCAATGGTCCCTTGGAGGTATCTGAATATATGTTTAATACCATTCCAGTGTCTTTGTGTTGGCGAATTACTAAATCTTGCCAATAAGCTTACTGAGAAAGCTATATCTGGTCGGGAATTATTGGCAAGATACATTAATGCCCCAATTGCACTAAGATATGGTACTTCGGCACCAAGAACCTCTTCATCATTTTCATGAGGTCGGAATGGATCTTTCTTTATATCAAGTGATCTCACAACCATCGGGGTACTCAATGGATGTGCTTTATCCATATAGAATCGCTTTAAAATCTTTTCGGTGTATGTTGATTGATGGACAAATATTCCATCTTTCATATACTCAATTTGTAGACCAAGACAAAATTTTGTCTCTCCAAGATCTTTCATTTCAAATTCTTTCTTCAAACAGTCTACTGTTTTTGGAAGCTCCCCAGGAGTTCCAATGATGTTTAAATCATCAACATATACGGCGATTATAACAAATTCAGATCCAGACATTTTTATAAAGACACAAGGACAAATTGGATCATTCTTGTACCCTTCTTTCAACAGGTATTCACTCAGGCGATTGTACCACATACGACCTGATTGTTTCAATCCGTATAAAGATTTCTGAAGCTTTATTGAACAAGTTTCTCGAAAACTTTTATATGCTTCTGGCACTTTAAATCCCTCAGGTACTTTCATAAAAATTTCGTTGTCTAATGATCCATACAAATAGGCTGTAACAATATCCATTAGATGCATATCAAGTTTTTCTTGTACTGCCATATTTATGAGATACCTGAAGGTGATAGCATCCACTACAGGAGAATATGTCTCCATATAATCAATTCCAGGCCTTTGGGAAAACCCTTGTGCCACAAGTCGTGCTTTATATCTAACGATTTCATTTTTATCATTTCGTTTTCGCACAAAAACCCATTTATACCCTACTGGCTTTATGCCTTCAGGTGTTCGAACTATGGGTCCGAAGACTTCACGTTTTCCAAGTGAAGTTAACTCTGCCTGGATAGCGTCTTTCCATTTTGGCCAATCATTTCTCTGTCTACATTCATCGACAGATTTTGGTTCAAGATCCTCATCTTGTTGCATTATTTCAACAGCAACATTATAAGCAAAAATGTTATCGATAACAATATTATTTCGGTTCCATCTTTTCCCGGTTGAGACGTAACTTATTGATATCTCTTCATTTTCATTATTTTCAGGTACCTGGACCTCCCTTAAGGTCTTATCATTTGTTACGTCTTGGGGCTCTTCTTGAGCCACTACCTCTGTGTTATGTTTACTTTGATCACTTGCTCCTTTTCTTCTTCGAGGATTTTTATCTTTAGAACCGATTGGTCTACCACGTTTCAAGAATGGCTTAGACTCATTTGCTTTAATTAATTGTCCTGCCGGGATATCAACTCGAATTGGAGCATTAGCAGCTGGAATATGTGACTTAGTCACCCTTGGTAGGTTAGTGAATGCATCTGGCAATTGATTTGCAATATTTTGCAAATGAATAATCTTTTGAACCTCTTGTTCACATTGATTTGTTCGAGGATCTAAATGAGACAATGATAATGCATTCCAATCTATCTTCATTTTTAGCTGCTTATTTTCTCCCCCTAATGTTGGATATACTGATTCATCAAAATGGCAATCAGAAAATCTTGCCGTAAATAAATCTCCAGTCATCGGCTCTAGATATTTTATAATAGAAGGAGATTCATATCCAACATATATCCCCAACCTTCTTTGAGGACCCATCTTTGTGCGTTGTGGTGGAGCAATTGAAACATATATCGCACAACCAAAGATCCTAAGATGGGAAATATTTGGCTCCTGACCAAAAGCCAATTGCAATGGGGAGACTTTATGATAACTTGTGGGCCTTATCCGCACAAGTGCTGCTGCGTGCAAAATAGCATGACCCCATACTGAAATGGGAAGTTTTGTTCTCATAAGCATTGGTCTAGCAATTAATTGGAGGCGTTTGATCAATGATTCTGCTAGACCATTTTGTGTATGAACATGAGCAACCGGATGCTCAATTGTTATCCCAGTTGAAATACAATAATCATTAAAGGCTTGGGATGTAAACTCACCAGCATTATCAAGACGAATTGTCTTAATTGCATAATCTGGAAATTGTGCTCTTAGCTTTATTATTTGAGCCAACAATCTCGCAAATGCCATATTGCGAGTTGATAGTAAACACACATGTGACCATCTTGTAGATGCATCTACCAAAACCATATAATATTTGAATGGTCCACATGGAGGGTGAATGGGCCCACATATATCACCCTGTATACGTTCCAGAAATGCAAGAGATTCCATCCTAACTTTAATAGTTGATGGTCTAATAATTAATTTTCCTTGAGAACATGCAGCACAAGAGAATTCCTTAAATTGAAGAATCTTCTGATTCTTCATTGCATGTCCATGTGAATTCTCAATTATTTTACGCATCATATTAGAACCAGGATGGCCCAACCGGTCATGCCAAATAATAAAATTATCTTGATTAGTAAACTTCTCGTTTACTACGACATGTGTTTCAATCCTGCTAATACTTGTGTAGTATAAGCCGGAGGAAAGAGCAGGTAACATTTCAAGCACATATTTCTTACCGGACATTATTGTAGTAATATAAAGATATTCAATCTTTTCATCATTTGTAGTCTCAATATGATAGCCATTTTGGCGAATATCTTTGAAACTTAATAAGTTTCTTTGAGATTTACTACAATATAGTGCTTCATCAATAGCCAAATTTGTTCCACCTGGTAGTAATAAATTGGCTCTTCCAGAACCTTCAATTAATCTTGTACTACCGGATATTGTATTAACATTCGCTTCTTTCATTACCAAATAAGAGAAATATCTCTTATCTTTTAAAATAGTGTGTGTTGTAGCACTATCTAGAAGACATATATCATCTTTATTAATCTTGAGTCCAACTGAAGACTGGGGAATTTTCATATTCTTCATAAAAAAAAACAAATAATACATCATAAGAAATATGAAAGACAAGCAGAAAAAAAATATTAAGAAATACATTAGGAATGTAGAAACTAGTAACACATGATGCATTAGGAAAATACACTCAAGAAAAATAAACTAGTTGCAAACATAAAAATAACAACTTTAATAGCTTCATTCCCCAGTAAGATGATTAGTTCTTCAGTCAATATCCTCAAAGAAGTCTCCAACTTCTAAATGAGTAATATTTGTTAGGCCTTCAAAATCATCATCTTTATATGCAAGATGTGCCTTAGAATCATATTTATTTGAGGGACCTGCTTCATCATCATTATTTTGAAAGGTCAAGTGTGCCTCCACATTATTTTCCTTTTTCTTGAGGGAGGCTTGATAAAGTTTGACAAAATGCTCTGGCGTACGACAAATGCGTGCCCAATGACCTCTCATACCACATCGGTGACACATACTAGCTTTACCTTTTGAATGATTAATTTGAGAACCCTTATTGTTCTCCAATTTATTTCCACCATAATGACGATAATTGTTTCGCCCCCTGCCACGTCCACGTTTACGACCATGTCCACGACCACGGTAATTATTTTGTTTTCTTTCAAACTTATCATGTGTTGCTACAGCATTCACTTCCGGAAATGGAGCAGACCCAGTGGGACGGGCTTCATGATTTTTCATTAATAGAGTATTATTCTGCTCAGCCACAAGTAGGCATGTGATTAACTCAGAATATTTCTTAAAACCTTTTTCACGGTATTGTTGTTGTAGCACCACATTTGAAGCGTGAAAGGTAGAAAATATTTTTTCCAATAAGTCCTCATCTGTGATAGTGTCTCCACATAATTTTAATAGAGAACTTACTTTAAAAATAGCAGAATTATACTCACTTACGGTTTTAAAGTCTTGCAACCTTAAATGTATCCACTCATACCGAGCTTTCGGTAATACCGTAAGTTTTAGGTGGTCATATCGATCTTTCAAATTAATCCATAATTCAAGTGGATCTTTTATGGTTAAATATTCAGTTTTTAACCCTTCATGTAGATGATGACGAAGGAAAATCATGGCCTTCGCTTTATCCTGATTTGATGCTTCATTTCCTTTTATAATAGTATTTCCAAGACCTTTAGCGTCAAGGTGAATTTCAGCATCAAGAACCCATGATAAATAGTTCCTCCCGGTGATGTCAAGTGCCACAAATTCAAGTTTTGATAAATTTGACATAGTGAAAACTATCATAAAAGATGAATAAGTTAGAGAAATAATTATAATAATACACAATTCATGAAATCAAAACGATTAAGGTAAAAGAAATGAAAATAGAGCTATATCATGTTAACAATCTACTATTTCATTTTATTCTTGCCATAAAGTAGAAATTACATACTTGTTTCATTTCACTTTATATTATTGATATATATGTGTTAATAGAATTGAACGTGACTAACATTATTGATGTTCCAATAAATATAAGTTAATTAAACTATAAAATTATTGCTTGTCAATTCATTTCTCACAGTTAGAACATTTAAACAAATGGAAATGCAATTATTAGATATGGGCATGAATTTAATCAGAAATTTAAATATTAAATTAATATTGATAACAAATAAGCGAAGTACTAAAATAAATACTCTACTTTGAACGTGTTATTAGTAGCAGTGACTAGATAATGTATACACTACATATATATGCATACATGATAAACAAAAATGTGAAACAAATGGAAAAGGGAACTACAACATGAATGATGTAAATTATCAAATATTGAAGAAAAATGTATGTTGTAAGAATTAAGCATATGATATGTACTACCATAAAAATGATTATAATGATACATACCTTAATAAAAGATGGCTCAACTTAGCAGGAGTTAAGAATAAAATTAGAGCTTCGTGCTGATAACGTGTTATGAAATAAAAGTAATGCAGTAAAATGTAAATAACAAGAGATAGAAAGAAGGGAGAGAGTTTTGTTCTTTCACTTTGGTGTATTTTTCCATTGCAATTACATGGCCTTTTATAGGCATAAAAAGTAAAGATGATTGACATAAAATAGGAAATTTAATCTTTCAATTATTCACAACATGGGCATCCAATGTAGTATCCAATGTAGCATCCAATGTAGTATCCAATGTACAAATTATTCATAACAGAACAAAAGTTGTCCTATTGGACCAGGGAAAAAAATTGTCCTATATCATAAAAGAATATAAATATAAATTAAAACTTTAACAGAAACAATTTCTAAGTGGAAAGTGTATGAAAAGTCAAATATACTGTGGAAAACTGAAAACGATACTAATCGGCAATTGGCAAGTATTCTCTAGCGTCCAATGGTAGTGTTCAACGGAGTTCTAAGTATAGAATTTTACTATTTTTATTTTCCTGTCAAAATTTCACTAGAGTCACTCGTTTTAGATCGAAATATTTTATTTTTAATTGCTTAAAGCTATAAGAATGTATCGATATTTAAGAATCTTTTTTTCTTCTTCTTTTGTTGATAATATCTTTTGCTATAGCAATGACATCAATCCGAATCCAATTTTGCAATCTAACTTCAGTTATTATCGGGAGAAATTTAAAAATAGCCAGATTTACAACTGGTCATTCAAAAATAGCTTAATTTTAAAAGTAATCGAAATTTAGCCACTTTTTATGTAAAGATAAATCTGAGTGAAAGTACTGTTCAAAACCCGAAAAATACTCCAGTATATTATGCTGGAGTTCCAGCATAAGTATACTTGAACTCCAACATATTATACTGGAGTTCCAGGATAGTATGCTGGAACTCCAGCATAATATGATGGAGTTCCAGCATAAGTACACTAGAACTCCAGCATAATATATTAGAGTTCCAACAAGTATATTGGTCCAGTATAATATACTGGAGTTTGGAGCACCAGTGCTCCAGTCTCCAGTATATTATACTGGAGCCAGCAAAGTATACCGGTCCAGCATAATATGATGGAGTTCATATACAAGTACACCGAACTCCAGTATATTATGCTGGACCGGTCTCTATAGCAGCAAAATGGTGGCTATTTTTCATTGACTTAGTAAACGCTGACTATTTTTGATTGACCAGTCCGAAAACTGGCTATACCGTGCTATTTGTACCTGTCAACAAAAAAAACTTTTAAGCACACCCCTTAAGTAGAGTCGTCAAAATGGGCGTCGGTCCGATGCCAATCTAACCCAGCCAACTACTTGGGTGGGGTTGGACTACAATTTTTTGAGCCCATTAAAACCGAGGCTTATATGCCCGGCCCAAGTCAGCGCCTTGGCCTTTGAGGCTTGGCCGAGGCTTGGCCGAGGCTGGACCTGGGCCGGTCCGTGGGTCAAAAATTAATTAACTATTAACTATTTAATATTTAAAAAAAGAAAAAACTAAAAAAACTATTATCTATAATTCTCATTCCTCAACCCTAGATTGCTCATTTACCCTTCCATATCAACTAGAATTTAGATTTTTGACATGCACGTAATATGACAAAATTAGTTTTTCTTTTGCTTAATTAATAACGAACTTGAAAAGTTTTAGGTGTCCAATAGTAATCTTTTTCGAAAGAAATTATTACTTTAAGTGGCCAAAGATCAGTTTGAATTACTTTAATAAATTATTAATATTTAAACTGCTCTTCAGTATAGAAAATGATCGATTTTATACACAAACAACAATTGACCACTAGCAAATTTTAGGAATTTTAAAATATTTATGGACTATAATGATGATATTAGCAAATGATGTTAATCCTAAATTAAAAAATCTCATTATATAAACTTATTGAAGCAATCCCTAAGGAAAATGGAATAAAAGTATTAAGAAAATATCCATATAACTTTAAAAAAGAAGAGCTAGAGATATACAGAATTCGCATTTCAATTACGAGATTCCTCGTCAAATATTGAGTTTTTTGTATGCTCTAAGCAAACAGAAGTTGTTACATGATTAATCGACTATGTCACAAAAAAAATATTTAAGGATTTAAAGAAATTTTTTTTTTCCTAAAAAAATTGAAGGGACGACTTGCCTAGCTCGCGACCATCTTTGGGCTGGGTTGAGTTGGCCATTATACGGCGCATTCATGTGGCGGGACGGTCCGTCCTAGCCCACCAAATTTAGAAGCCCACGAGGCTTGGGGTGGGCAGGGCTGACCCGTTATCGCAGCTGAAGTTTTTTTTGGAATCAATTGGCCGTGAAAATTTCAAATTTCATTTGAAGTTGAATTTCAGAATTTTTCGGAAATTTGTAAAACTCCAAAAACCTATTTTTCAAAAGATTTTCATTTTAATTCGCTTACAAAAATTTAAAATTGTATTTATGTCAAATACTATACTAATTATCAAATATCATTTTCACTTGAAAAAAAAAATTTACTTTTCCTGATCAACTGACCACACTTCATCGGAAAATTATATTACGTATATTGATAAAATATTAGATTTTAGAGGTATATAACATATATTAAATACTTTTGTCAAAGAATTGTTTTTATTTTCTTTCAATTTTAAACCCCCTTAAATAAATTTGTTGTTTCGTTATTGTAACGGGAATGACACTAAGGTACAAAATAGAAGATACACTTGCTCTGCAGTTTGACCAAAAAGTAAGAAAAGATGAAAAGTGCATTAAATTATTGTAGAAAGTATAAAGAAAACAGTATAAAAATTGGCCTCCAATAAAAGCCAAGAGTCAATGACCTCTCCAAAAACATCAACTTAACGAGCCGCCACAGTTAATTACATGTCAGTTCACTGTGCCAACGTCTAATTGCCAATTCTAACAGCTAAAATGAATATATTTTATTTAATTACAGTCCGTTAGAGTTGAAGAAATTCTAGTCAGACAACTTGCATCCTAAACCAGATAGTATATATAAGGTTCACAAGTCACAAGCAGTATTTTAAAGGCAAGTTGCAAGAGAACGACTTCTCAATACCTACGGATGTAAGTGTATAGATCAAAAACTAACTACAGTAATCGACCCAGCTGGAATTCGGTCTAAGTGGTGAGATAGCAAGAGATATCATGACCTATTTCAATCCAAGAACCTACAGTGTATGTTAAGTTAAAAACAATATTCAAGTGAGAACTAAAAAAGGTCGCCTTGTGAAGGCACATCGATCCAAGAATATAACAAGGGTCCCAAAACTATATATGAGGGGCGTATGGGTCAGAATCCGACCCCACGATAATTAACGAAGGTAATCTCGTCTTAAGCTAATTCATGATTAATAAGTGACATGACCACTTATTAGTAACGGTACTTAACTCTTATCTGTTTCGATAAGGGCACGACCCATCTGCCCCCTTGACGGCGAAACCCCAACGTGGTCACGGCCACTTATTGCCAGCTCACGAAGCTCACAACTATAAATACCAAAAGAGGAAACCCTAGAAGGGGCCTTCTTCTTCGCCACCATTCAGGAGAGAGAATATAGAGATATCCATATTATGGGAAAGTGGAGCACCATTGTAAGGCTCTGAACCTCTTCATGAAGAGGCAGGCCAAATCAATACTATCAATAAAGGCTTTTAATGTTTCTCCTCCTAACTCTGAGTACTTATTTTCGTTTCCTTCATCTGGTCTAATGGATTATTACGGTTTGCTATGATTGTTCCGCGATTTATTTATATTGTTTTACACTCATAAAGTATATAATAACTTTTGAGCAAACAATTTGGCGCCGTTTGTGGGAATTTCCTAGCAAAATCGCGTAGTTCTTCCCTGGACCAAAAGGAAAGAAATGCCGGAAAAGAAAAAGGAACAAACCCGCTTGAACAAGCCAAAGCGGCATATCGGACAAGGGGAACTCGAAGATCTCAAATCAAGATCCAAGTCCTCTCTCTCTCCGATCTCGGATAGTGCGAACAAGAAGAAGAAGCCCCCCTAAGGGAGGATCCCTGTAAGGCATCTCCCGTATCCCCGATACGGGCTCCGGCTGGAAACCGGCACGGAGATACCTCGAGCCGAGAGTC
Organism: Nicotiana glauca; assembly: GCA_026770625.1. Classification (NCBI taxonomy): domain Eukaryota; kingdom Viridiplantae; phylum Streptophyta; class Magnoliopsida; order Solanales; family Solanaceae; genus Nicotiana; species Nicotiana glauca. The sequence goes on from MU790376.1 coordinate 21,727, forward strand.
GCCTCAAGACAGCCTGCATACCCCGATTAGGAAGACAACGTATAAACTGCTCAAGGTCTCAAATCAAAATCGAGCTTCAGCACTCAATACCCACAACGTGGGGACTCAGGCTATGTGCCTTTGCTAAAAAGTTCAACTATGGTTGAACCAAGACTCACGCCATGCGCTTTCGCCATCAAAATTAACAAAGTTCAACAACAATTGAACTGGGACTCAGGCTATCTGCCTTCGCCAACAAGTTCAACTATGGTTGAACCAAGACTCAGGTTATGTGCCTTCGCCAACAAGTTCAACTATAGTTGAACTGGGACTCAGGCTATGTGCCTTCGCCAACAAGTTCAACTATGGTTGAACCAAGACTCAGGCCATGCGCCTTCGCCATCAAAATTAACAAAGTTCAACAATAGTTGAACTGGGACTCAGGCTATGTGCCTTCGCCAACAAGTTCAACTATGGTTGAACCAAGACTCAGGATATGTGCCTTCGCCAACAAGTTCAACTATAGTTGAACTGGGATTCAGGCTATGTGCCTTCGCCAACAAGTTCAACTATGGTTGAACCAAGACTCAGGCTATGTGCCTTCGCCAACAAGTTCAACTATGGTTGAACCAAGACTCAGGCTATGCGCCTTCGCCATCAAAATTAACCAAGTTCAACTATGGTTGAACCAAGACTCAGGCTATACGCCTTCGCCAACAAGTTCAACTATGGTTGAACCAAGACTCAGGCTATGTGCCTTCACCAACAAGTTCAACTGTAGTTGAACCGGGACTCAGGCTATGTGCCTTCGCCAACAAGTTCAACTATGGTTGAACCAAGACTTAGGCTACGTGCCTTCGCCGTCAAAATTGACAAAGTTCAACAACAGTTGAACTGGGACTCAGGCTATATGTCTTCGCCAACAAGTTCAACTATGGTTGAACCAAGACTCAGGCTATGTGCCTTCGCCAACAAGTTCAACTATGGTTGAACCAAGACTCAGGCTATGTGCCTTCGCCAACAAGTTCAACTATGGTTGAACCAAGACTCAGGACATGCGCCTTCGCCATCAAAATTAACAAAGTTCAACAACAGTTGAACTGGGATTCAGGCCATGTGCCTTCGCCAACAAGTTCAACTATGGTTGAACCAAGACTCAGGCTATGCGCCTTCGCCATCAAAATTGACAAAGTTCAACAACAGTTGAACAGGGACTCAGGCTATGCGCCTTCGCCAACAATTTCAACTATGGTTGAACCAAGACTCAGGCTATACGCCTTCGCCATCAAAATTAACAAAGTTCAACAACAGTTGAACCGGGACTCAGGCTATATGCCTTCGCCAACAAGTTCAACTATGGTTGAACCAAGACTCAGGCTATGTGCCTTCGCCAACAAGTTCAACTATGGTTGAACCAAGACTCAGGCAATGCACCTTCGCCATCAAAATTGACAAAGTTCAACAACAGTTGAACCGAGACTCAAGATATGTGCCTTCGCCAACAAGTTCAACTATGGTTGAACCAAGACTCAGGCTATGCGCCTTTGCCATCAAAAGTGACAAAGTTCAACAACAGTTGAACTGGGACTCAGGCTATGTGCCTTCGCCAACAAGTTGAACTATGGTTGAACCAAGACTCAGGCTATGTGCCTTCGCCAACAAGTTCAACTATAGTTGAACCGGGACTCAGGCTATGTGCCTTCGCCAACAAGTTCAACTATAGTTGAACCGGGACTCAGGCTATGTGCCTTCGCCAACAAGTTCAACTATGGTTGATCCAAGAGTCAGGCTATGCGCCTTCGCCATCAAAATTGACAAAGTTCAACAACAGTTGAACTGGGACTCAGGCTATGCACCTTCGCTAACAAGTTCAACTATGGTTGAACCAAGACTCAGTCCATGCGCCTTCGCCATCAAAATTAACAAAGTTTAACAACAGTTGAACTGGGACTCGGGCTATGTGCCTTCGCCAACAAGTTCAACTATGGTTGAACCAAGACTCAGGCTATGTGCCTTCGCCAACAAGTTCAACTATAGTTGAACTGGGACTCAGACTGTGTGCCTTCGCCAACAAGTTCAACTATGGTTGAACCAAGACTCAGGCTATACGCCTTCGCCATCAAAATTAACAAAGTTCAACAGCAGTTGAACCGAGACTCAGGCTATACGTCTTCGCCGTCAAAATTAACAAAGTTCAACAATAGTTGAACCGGGACTCAGGCCATGCGCCTTCATCATCCAAAATTAACAAAGTTCAACAATAGTTGAACTGGGATTCAGGCTATGTGCCCTCGCCAACAAGTTCAAGTACGGTTGAGCCAAGACTCAGGCTACGCACCTTCGCCATTAAATCCAACGAGTTCGACCTCGCTCGAACCATAAGGCTAGATGTCGTCGCCCTCAAATCTAACAAGTTCAACCGCAGTTGAACCAGGACTCGGACCAAGATCTTTCACCATTGAACTCAGCAAAACCCAATCTCCAACAAATCAAGGCGCGGGTTAGGCACCCTCGCCATTCAAGTAAGTATGACAACTCGAACTAAGATTAGGGACACGTAAAATTCGGCCCCGGTCAAACTACAAGGCCGCATTTTTTATCATCACGGCCAGTAGTTCAACCGGCCCGAACTGGGACTAAGGCTAAGCGCCGCTATCGCCAAGCAACAACTCCGACTCGCTCACCCTGAGTCGAAGAAGAAAAGTCGTCAACAATCAAAAACTAACATGCCTACCAGAGTCAAACTCAAAGGCAAATCACCTCTTCGAACGCATGCAAAGAAAAATCCAAGGGGGAAAAAGGGGAGGTACAAAACAAATACAAGGCAAATAACGGAAAGGAGATTTCATTTATCTACAAAGTTAATTGCGGGTCATCCCCGCTTACACCCGGCCAAGGCCGGTCAATACAAGTAAAAAGAACAAGAAAAACAAGAAGCACCTAAATGCCAAATGGCGAACAAGACAAGAAAAATGCATAACGCCTTTTTACTCGGCGCCATCCATGCCACTATCTGCGCCATCGTCAACCTCTGGCGTCGCCACGTCAAAACCACTGTCGATACGGGCCTCATGAGCCTTTTGACGCGCTCCCTCGAAAGCAACTTCGGCCACGATTCCGGCCTCCCACAAATTCTTATATACATCACGTTGGGCCTCAGCAAAGACCCAAAGTTTGCGAGCCTGGCTGGAAGAAGCGGCCTGCTCCCGTAGGCGCTGATTCTCTTCTTCTAAGGCCGTAATCCGGCCCGCCATAACTTGGGCGTCCTGCTCAAAGACACCGATCCGCTCCTCGAGAATCGCTTCTCTAAAGGCCGCAGCAGCCCTCTCCAACGCCAGCTGGGACTCATGCACGCGGATAGCTTCCTTCAACGCCCCAGCCCTCGATGAGGCATCCCTCACCTGAACTTCAAAGCTACAACTTCACCCTCCAACGTAGTCACTTTCCCACTCCATACCACTGCGGCTTCCGCCGCCTTAACCTGGCCCTGGCTCTCACACTCAGCTGCGGCCCTCTTCCCCGCCTCGAGCTCCTCGTCCTTCCGACGGAGCTGCTCCTCGAGAGAACTTGTTCTGCCAAGTGCTTGTTGCATCTGAAGCTCCCGCCTCGCCAGTTCCTCGACCAAGGCCCGTCTACGGGGATCATTCCTCAAACACACGCGCATCTCTCGACACCGATCTCGGTAGCGGCAATATTTCTCCAGCGCCCGCAAAAATATCCCCGAGCGGACGTTGGCTCGACGGATGCTCTCCACCTCCATCAAATAAGACTGCGAAGCAAAGGCAACGATTAGGATAAAAAACACACTAAAGCAAAGAAGAAGCAAACCGACGTCATATTACATACCCTCAAGCCCATTACAGCCACCTCATTCATCAGCCCGATATCCGCGACGTTCCTCAAGGACGCATTCTCGGCCTCCGAGCATTGCAGCTCAAACTGCGGCACCAAACTCTCCCCTTGGAGCAATAAGTTCAACTCCGTGGGAACCTCGATGAAGCGAGACCTCCCCTCTGCGCGCACCGCTGAATTGGTGAAGCCTTCCCGGAACATACGGACGTCATTAGGGGTGGGCATAATACCGACCGAACCGAAAAAACTGGCCGAACCGTGAATTTCGGTTTTCGGTTTCGGTTTAATCGGTTATTCGGTCGGTGCACGGTTTTTAAATCATTACATTTCGGTTTTTCGGTGCGGTTTGCGGTTTTGATGTTTCGGTTTTCGGTTAAACCGAAAAACCGAAATTTGTATATATGGCTTTCTCATTCCTCTTTTACTTCCACTCACAAACAACGTAGGGTTAAGTGTCATACAGTTTACATTTGGAAAATTTGGTAGCAATTCAGAAGTGGTTGGACAATCATTGTCCTATTTAGTTGCTTTGAGGAAATGGCTAGAGAACATCAAAAGTCCAATGATTGAAAATTGGAATCTTCACTGCTGCGGGTAATGCTTCTGTGAATCCCATGGTTTTGGTCCATTAGGTTCCACTCTCAGCTCAGTCGAGAGATTTTGGAAAGAGACTCTGACGTATCAAGGGTAAGCGTTTATTGACTTCTTATTTGGTGCTTCTTTTCTTTTTTTCATATTATTACTTTTTTCAACCACGGTTTTGGTTTTATGTTTAATGCTGTAACATAGTAGCTCACTTAGCTCAAATTCATTTCTTTCTTCTTCTACGTATTTGTACTGCTCTTGATAATTGGGAAGCAGGCAAATCTTTATAACTACAATAAGTTTTTCGTGTTTATTGATAAGTTATATTGTCGATTTTAATTTGTTAACATTTTGATACTAATGTCTTAGCTACAAAGTTGAAATATAATATGCATATGAAACAACCCGCAATCCCGAAAACACAATGAAAAGAAGTAGAAAATTTTGGTGAGCCCGGGAGAAATGAGGTTTCATGATCCAGCACCTTTTTATGTGATTCTTTTCCAGAATAACGCTCAGTTTTTGTGTGGGAGCCTTCCTCCACTGTATATATTCTCCACCGAAACAGTGAAAGAATAACCACTGGTTTGGAAGTTTATGGCCACGGGAAGTAAATCCAAGATATAAAAATCTTGAACCGTTAATAACCGAAAAACTAAACCGGAAATAACCGAACCGAACCTTGAAAAAATCGCACCGAACCGTAAATACTTTGGTTTGATTTGGTTATTAAAATCACAAACCGAAAACCGAATTAACCGAACCGTACTTTTATAATAACTGACCGAACTGACCGATGCCCACCCCTAGAAGTCATCGGGGTCCAAATTAGATTCGGACTCATACTCATCTCCTACAGCATCCCTTCCTCCTTCCACCACTAGCAAAGTAGAATCACCCGCCGCAACCACCGAAGGAGCGCTTGACTCGCCAACCTTAGCAGCTGCTGAGGAACTACCTCCTATCTCAGCGACTGGAACCACCAACTGAGTCGCCGAAGCGACGGTATTATCATGCCCTAAGCCAACCGGGGCAACCCCCATTGTTTGTCCACCCTCAAGGGCGGGCACCGCAGCCGCACTCTCCTCTGCATCCGTCGGGGGGGAGTCCAAATTAATCACCACAGGAGGAGCCAGTGTGAACACGACCCTGCACCTTATTAATGGCCTCTCCTCCTCCCCATCTGTTGTCGAGTCCTCTCTAGGGCGCACCACCCCCGATGGCCCTCGTCCCGCTTTGCGGCCCATGCTGGAGAGGGAGCCGCTGAAGATTCAACTGACGCCGCCCTCAGTACTGGGCGCGGCACCGGTGCTGCAGTAACCCGAGCAATCACACCCGGCCGGCGAAAGGCCAATTGAGGGGCCCTGACACGACGTGCCCTTCCTGATCATAGAAAAGCAAAGTTGATGAATAAAATTGAATCAAAGCGCAACAGAAGAAGAAATCAACTTTTCACCTGTAACAGGCCTACGACCATGCCTCTCCCAGAAAGATGCCCATGTGCGTATCCCCTCCGTATGGGGGAGCACTGCCTCAACCCACCCGCATATCCCAGCTAACGGAGCCGGCGACGGCTTTTTGGCTACAAAATTGACACGAGTTAACACTCACGAGCACAAGACGTAAGGAAGGGTATAAAAGAGAATTCGACGATTAAAAAACTTACGTGCATGATTCCAAGCCTTTGGGAACCCAGTGGGGCACGCCACTAAATGTTCAGTCCCGATGTAGAAGAAATGCTCAAAAGGGCGAGGGTCGACCTCATCGCCCAGTGTCGCAGTCGGGCCCCTCGACCCACGAGGGCACGCTCGAATCATAGTACCGCGAACTCTTTGGGGAGCGTAGAGGCTAAGCACATGCTGCAGCGTGACCACCCTACCGGCCAGTTCTGCATATTTGATAACCATTGCTAGCAATTTATAGAGAGAGGGAGTGAGCTGACCCGGGCATACCCTATAATAACGACAGAAATCCACCACCAGCATTGGGAGCGGGATCTTAAACCCCAACTTAAAGGGATAGGAGTAAAAAATGCAGTATACCCTATGGTCGGTATGGACCCTCTCCTCGCTTCTAGAAAGAACGATGTCGGCATGACTGGGGATGACCCCCTGTTCCCGTAGTCGGGCCATCCCAATTTCCCCCATCGACGGGGCTTCATTCCCCGGATCCTCTCCACCATCGACAGCGAAATCAGTCACCGGGCCTCTGGGCCGAGGTACTATCTCGTCGACAGATGGAACTTCATCGATCTCTACTTGTTCTGCACCTCCCATTGCCGGAGATGGCCCTTCAACTACCGGAGATTTGACCGGGAAATCCGTCGGAAGAACATCCTGGGAAGGACTGCCTGCCATTGTTGATTCACTAACGAGAAAGGAATAAAGTTTGGTGGATAAGATGGAAGTTATAACGATCAAAGAAAAAAGATGAAGGTGAGTTAGCAGGAAGAAAAAGCTTCTTCAGAATCACTCTCAGATGAACATTGAAAATATGAGAAGTGAATGCCTCATCCTATCTTTATAGGCAACATAAATGGTTTTCGTGAAACCCAATAGCCATCATTAACTACATGACCAACCGCAAACCGGTTCAGTTCTACAGAAACATGCGTCATTATGACAGGCTCCACGAAGCGGCGTCTCAATCACCAACCGGCGCCTCGCCATCGAAAAGGTTGTAATGACCCACGAACGCTGAAGAGATGTTCCGCGAACCTTTAAAACTTTGGGCGTCGCCAACACGTACCACGCGTGCTCTTACTCCCCTCGGCCACACCACATACGACCCGTCCGCCGTGATCGACGGTTATGCTCCCAAACAAATATAAGGATCAGAGCGGAACGAAGCTCAACCTTGCTCGAATTAAGTTAAAAGGTCAAGTGCCCCCGCCAAGGAGGAGCGTTCAACCTTGATCAAACGACGATTTGATAACATAGTAACAACGCACTAACACTCTATAAGGCTAAGGGCCATCGCCAAAGAAAGTTCGGCCTCGACCGAAGCGGCAATCGGTCTCCCTACCCGAGTTTCTCAAACCGCAGTCGATGAAGTCCGTTTATCGAGTTCGGCCAAGGCACGATCTCAATAAGCGGAGGGACTAACTGTATGGGTCAGAATCCGACTCCACGATAATTAACGAAGGTAATGTCGTCTTAAGCTAATTCATGATTAATAAGTGGCATGACCACTTATTAGTAACGGTACTTAACTCTTATCTGTTTCGATCAACAAGGGCACGGCCCATCCGCCCCCTTGACGGCGAAACCCCAACGTGGTCACGGCCATTTATTGCCAGCTCACGAAGCTTACAACTATAAATACCAAAAGAGGAAACCCTAGAAGGGTCCTTCTTCTTCGCCACCATTCAGGAGAGAGAGAATACAGAGATATCCATATTATGGGAAAGTGGAGCACCATTGTAAGGCTATGAACCTCTTCATGGAGAGGCAGACCAAATCAATACTATCAATAAAGGCTTTTAATGTTTCTCCTCCTAACTCTGAGTACTTATTTTTGTTTCCTTCATCTGGTCCAATGGATTATTACGATTTGCTATGATTGTCCCGCGATTTATTTATATTGTTTTACACTCATAAAGTATATGATAACTTTTGAGCAAACAAAGGGGAATTCTCAAAGAAAGCGGGCTTTCTTTTTCTTTCTCTTTTTGTTTTCTCCATCAATTTCTTTTCGAAAAGGATGCAAAATTGATCATCCACTCTGTCTTACGAAAGAATGCAAACATCAATAAAGATTTATCACTCTTATTTATATTACCTATTATTTTTCGATTCATCTTCAGATCTGGAGTTTATTATGCTTGGCTAAGATTTACTTCATCATTATCATTAATTGATTTAATCAAAAATATTTCGATATCTTTTGGTCAAACAATGTGGCGCTGTATATGGGGATTTCTTATCCAAATTTCCTAGTCTCCTTCAGATCCAAAACCGGTGAAACATAATCACCCACCAGAAAGAATGATAAGTAAACCTCACACGCTAATCTAGCTCTTGATGCTCATGAAAGAAGAAGTTACAACCAATATCCATACTAAGCCCACAAGGTGATACAACACATGTTGCCGATCTAAAAACCATCATTCCACTAACTACTTAAACGCTAGGTAGAACGAACAACGCTATAATGCTACCCTAGTTCAGTGACTCATTGGATCGAGGTAAGGAAAGTCTCATCTTGGTTCACTTCTGTTTCTTCCTTGAACAAAAATGCAAGCGCTGTATGAGCAATCAAGCAAAGAAGCATTCTAATTGGAGAGTGGAAGAACTATAAATAACTTGAGTATCACCTGTCTCAGACATTCCTTCTGTAAAACGACATCCCCTAAGTCGTACTCCCTATCCTCACCCAGGAGTTGTCCCGATTGGGTTCTCTCGGGGAGGCTTTGAGCGAGTCGATGAAGGAGACGTCACCAAGTTCGAGGGATAGTTCATCGCTCCCAACATCGACGAGCTCTCCAAGCCAAATGATGAAGAGATCAAACAGGAAAATTCCAATATATGCATAAAACAAACATTAGCAAGATAGCAACGTTCTATATTCTCCGATATCACGCTCTACAATACAGACAAAACTAAGCAAATTGGGACTCACCCAGAAAACGCACATATTAAGCAAAGTTGGGAATCCCCCAAAGAATACCCAAAACTCTGCGAAAATTGGGGCTCACGACGGGTTAACATTTCAACGAAAGCTCGAAATAACACGCTTAAGACCAAGGGCCATCGCCAAAGAGAAGAGCTCGGCCTCGATCGAACAACGACGTGTTAACATTTTGACAAAATTTCGAAATAACACCCTTAAGACCAAGGGACATCGCCAAAGAGAAGAGTTCGACCTCCCTCGAACAATGACGGATTAACATTTCGACAAAAGTTCGAAATAACACCCTTAAGGCCAAGGGCCATCGCCAAAGAGAAGAGTTCGACCTTGCTCGTACAACGACGGGTTAACATTTCGACAAAAGTTTGAAATAACACCCTTAAGGCTAAGGGCCATCACCAAAGAGAAGAGCTCGACCTTGATCAAACAATGATGGGTTAATATTTTTACAAAAGTTTGAAATAACACCCTTAAGGCCATGGGCCATCGCCAAAGAGAAGAGCTCGACCTCGATCGAACAACGACGGGCTAAAATTTCGACAAAAGTTTGAAATAACAACCTTAAGACCAAGGGCCATCTCCAAAGAAAAGAGTTCGATCTCGTTCGTATAATGACAGGTTAACATTTCGACAAAAGTTTGAAATAGCACCCTTAAGGCCAAGGGCCATCGCCAAAGAGAAGAGTTCGACCTCGCTCGTACAACGAGCTAACATTTCGACAAAGTTCAAAATAGCACCCTTAAAGCCAAGGGCCATCACCAAAGAGAAGAGCTCGATCTCGATCGAACAACGACGGGTTAACATTTCGACAAAAGTTCGAAATAACACCCTTAAGGACAAGGGCCACCGCCAAAGAGAAGAGTTCGACCTCGTTCGAACAACGACGGGTTAACATTTTGACAAAAGTTCAAATAACACCCTTAAGGCCAAGGGCCAACACCAAAGAGAAGAGTTCGACCTCATTCGAAGACCGACGGGTTAATATTTCAACAAAAGTTCGGAATAACACCCTTAAGACCCAATGGCCATTGCCAAAGAGAAGAGTTCAGCCTTGCTTGTACAACGACGGGTTAACATTTTGACAAAGTTCGAAATAATACACTTAAGGCCAAGGGCCATCACCAAAAAGAGAAGAGTTCGATCTCGCTCATACAACGACGGGTTAACATTTCGACAAAAGTTCGAAATAACACCTTTAAGGCCAAGGGCCATCGCCAAAGAGAAGAGATCGACCTCGATCGAAGAACGATGGGTTAAACATTTCGACAAAAGTTTGAAATAACACCCTTAAGGCCAAGGGTCACCGCCAAAGAGAAGAGTTCGACCTTGTTCGAACAACGACGGGTTAACATTTCGACAAAATTTTGAAATAACACCCTTAAGGCCAAGGGCCATCACCAAAGAGAAGACTTCGACCTTGATCGAACAATGACGGGTTAACATTTGGACAAAAGTTCGAAACAACACCCTTAAGGCCAAGGGCCATCGCCAAAGAGAAGAGTTTGACTTCTCTCGAACAACAACGGGTTAATATTTCGATAAAAGTTCAAAATAACACCCTTAATGCCAAGGGCCATCGCCAAAGAGAAGAGTTCGACCTCGCTCAAAAAATGACGAGTTAACATTTCGACAAAATCTCGAAATAACACCCTTAAGTCCAATGGCCATCGTCAAAAATAAAAGTGATTTTCACCCGAACCAAAGATAGTTTGGTCCCAACCGGACGACCCAAGTCATGACTGGCCTTGTCTAAAATAACGAATATGTTATATAATCTCATTTTGAATCGAGGGTGAATATGCTCAAGGCAATAAGTCACTTCTCCACCTCGCCCAAACAGGCGAATTAAACAAGACTCAATTCGGACTGAAGTCCTACTCAGTCCGGATGTGATTAAATTTGCTGAAATCAGGAATTTACCCTACAGAAATCTGAAATTTCACGCCAAAGTTATGTAAAGCAAAAGAAAGAGAAGTGCGAAAGACATACATCGATGGAAACTTATTTTTATTTAAAGCAGTTGCACAAATAGTCTCAAATTACACACAGCTAAAATCGGACAAGTCCAAGGGAAAATATAACAACAGAAAAGACAAAAAAAAGAGAGAACAACACAAACAAAGACGAACAACTCTTTCACTCGGCGTAATCACTGCCATCCTCCTCATCACCATCTCCAGGAAGTCCCTCTTCAGCATCAACATCTTCGTCGGCCTCCGGCGTCACAGAATCATATCCACAGTTAACACGAGCCTCTTGTGCCTTTACCCGCGCTCTTTCATATGCGTTTTCAGAAACATTGACCACTTCCCGCTGGGCTTCGGCATGTACCCAGAGCTTGTGCAGATAATGGGGAACTGCGACGAAGGCGGATCCGACTTGGGCCAAGAATTTCGCCTTCTCGGCCTCAAGAGCAGCGACCCGGTCCCCCAAAGTTGAAGCTTTCCAGTCGATTTCACCAATATGCTCTTCAAGCCTCAGCTACCTAAGCGTCACAGTCGCCCTCAAATTCCTGCTTGGATTGAAGGACGCGGATGGTGTCCCCTAAAGTCGCCGCCCTCGCTGAGGCCGACGCCCAAGCATTCTCGATAATATCCAACCGGAAACCTCTCTCTCCAGCTCGGCTAACTTTCCCATCCATTCCACACTCATCGACTCGACCCTGATGGCGTTCTGATCCATCTCGGATTGCATCAACCACACCTTCGCCTGAAGATGCTCACACTCTACGGCAACCCCTTTACCCAATTCAAGTTCTTTGTCCTTTACACGAAGTTGCTCCTCGAGCTCGCTACTCATGTGGATAGCCTGCATGATCTCCTGATCCCTTTTCTCCAGTTCCTCACCAAGGAAATGATCACTGGCATTTACCCTCAGCCGCTCGTGCATCTCACAACACTTGTTGTCGTAGCGCCGATACTTCTCCAACATCATCAGGAAAATTTTGGCCCGAGTGTCGGCCCTTTGAGCACTCTAAATCTCCACCATGTACGTCTGAAAGACAAAACGAATGGTTAAGGCCAAGGTTGCCATAGATGAAAAGAACATAAGAGAAAGGACAAACTTACCCTCAGGCCCATGACGGCCATTTCATGCATCAAATCAACATCATAGATGTCCCGAAGAGCCTCGCTCTTGGCGGCAGAACAAAAAAAATCAAACTACAGAACTAGGTCTTCCGTATACCCTATGAGGTTAATATCCGACGAGATTTCAAGTATACCGGAGGTTCCTCCCGTATGTACCATTGTACGGGTTAGGACCTCTTCAAACATCCTGACATTATCAGGATCAAGATCAGACTTAGATTCGTAGTCATCGACCACGATGCCTTTTCCCCTCTCTGCGGCCGAAGAAGAAGCACGACCCAATCCAGAAGATGAAGGCCTGCCCAAAGTAACAACAGCAACAAGGCAATATCTCGGTCGTCGTCAGAACCCCCTTACCCTCTATCACTTTTACTCATCCGGGAGCAGGGACATCACTTTCTAGCGCTCGAGTTTGCGGCAGGATTGTCAGCACGAGAAGAACTACCAGCCGTTTATATCGATTTAATGGAACAAAGGGATTAAGAAAAAGAAGAGACTGGGATGAAAACTTTTGGTTAACTGAAGAGAATCGAAAATTTGAAGTATCGAAAAAAAGGAAGATCCACAAAACTCTTCTACTTATAGGGACATAAATTCCCCAAGCGGGAAACCCAAGAGTCGCCAATCAAAACTGATAGGGCATGAAACGGTTCAATCCCCAGAAAACATGTGTCATAATTACATTAGCCACGAACGAAGTTTTGAATCGAGCGACGCTCCAATTCCGAACGGTCACAACGGTCCAAAGGTATCATTGAAGCGCTGTACCATTGTATCGATCTGAAAAATACGCCCAAGGCACGAATAGTTAGATTTCTCCTAAGTGTTCAAAATTATAATCTAGCCACCGAGCCTACCAAGAGACGACCCCGATGGACGGAGGGACTAACTTTATAGGTCAAAATCTGACCACAGTAGTCGACCCAGCTGGGATCCCGTCTAAGTGGTGGGATAGCAAGAGACATCACGACCTACTTCAGTCCAAGTGCCTACAGTGTATGTTAAGTTAAAAACAATACTCAAATGAAAACTAAAAAAGGTCGTCGCATGAAGACACATCTGCCAAAGAATATAGCAAAGATCCCAGAACTATATATGGAGAGGGAATTCTCGAAGAGATGGGGTTTTTTTTTCTTTTCTCTCTTTGTTTTCTCCATCAATTTCTTTCCGAAAAGGATGCAAAATTGATCATCCACTCTGTCTTACGAAAGAATGCAAACATCAATAAAGATTGATCACTTTTATTTTATTTTACTTATTATTTTCCGATTCATCTTCAGATCTGGAGTTTATTATGTTTGGCTAAGATTTATCTTATCATTATCATTAATTGATTTAATCAAAAAAGTTTCGATAGCTTTTGGCCAAACATTAAGTCTTACAAAATCTATTATTTTATACATATAATCTCTAACATTTAAAGTTTTTTCCACCAAAAGATTAACTATCGAGGTATTATCGGGAGAAATCCAAAAATAGCCAGATTTACAAGTGGTTATTGAAAAATAGTCACAATTTCAAAAGTAATCAAAATTTAGTCACTTTTCATGTAAATATAATTCTAAACGAAAACACATTTCAAAATCTGGAAAATACTCCAGCATAATATACTGGAGTTCCAGCATAAGTATATTGGAGTTCCAGTATAAGTATATTGGAGTTCCAGTATAATATACTAGACTTCCAGCATAATCTACTGGAGTTCTAGTATAATATACCGGTCCAACATAATATGTTGGAAGCTCATACACATATGCTTCCATCTCCAGTATGTTATGCTGGAACTTTTCGCGTGTTGGAGTTCCAGCATAATATGCTGGAAGTTCATACATAGGTGCATCAATCTCCAATATATTAGGCTGGAACTTTCCGTATTTCAGCAAAATAGCAGCTATTTTTCAATAATTTTGCAAACGCTGGTTTTTTCAATGACCAATCCGAAAACTGGCCAGCCCGTGCTATTTTTACGATATTATCACTTTTAGCCCCCGCCAGAAACTATTTACATCTAGTGGTCGAAAATGTGTATAAAATTTATATAATTTTTTTTACATAACATATAAAATGTATATACAAAAAATATATAAATTTTAAATATTGTTTCGGCTTATTTGTACACCGGCTATACAATGTCATTTTTCCTTAACTATCACATAGATTTTGAAAAAAGTTGAGGGGGATTTACAGCCATACCCTATATTTGTGCCACCTTTTAACTTGTATCCTATTTATTAAAATTATTGATTTGGTAGCTAGCTGACAAAAAATCCCTAATAATATGACAATTACACCCGTGACAAAAGATATAAAACCTGCATCATACATTAATCGTATGATCTGCAACCTGATTCATGAAAAATAGATCTCCTCCTTTCCTCTCAGCATCTTTATCATAAAACCAGAAATTTGTCCAGATGAAGCTAAAACTTCATGATAATATAGCATGAAGTTGTTTTACATTGAAGCTAAATCTTCGTGATAATGCATGCTGAAGTTATTTATCATGGAGTCTACAGTTTTATCCGAAACTTCAGTCCAAATATGATGAAGTTATTTAGTTCATTTTCTAAAACTTCAGACCAAACATGATTAAATTTTTTAGTTCATTTGCTAAAACTTCAGACTAAACATGTTTAAGCTTTTTAGTTCATTTACTAAAATTTCAGACTAAACACGCTTAATTTTTTAATTCATTTGCTAAAACTTCAAACTAAACATGCTGAAGTTATTCAGTTCATTTGCTAAACTTCTGACTAAACATGCTTAAATATTTTAATTCATTTGCGAAAACTTCAAACTAAACATGCTTAAATTTTTGTCTTGTAGTATGTAATATTCTAAAGAGTTTTTGCTAATGCATGCTGAAGTTATTTAGTTCGTTTGCAAAACTTCATACCAAAATATGTTGAAGTTTTGTAATGCAATCTGCAGTTTTGTCCTGAGTTTTATCTGAAACTTCAGTCTAAACAAGCTGAAGTTTTTTAGTTCATTTGCTAAAACTTCAGCCTAAACATGCTTAAATTTTTGTCCTGCAATATGTAATTTTCTGATGAATTTTTTCTAATGCATGTTGAAGTTTTTTAGGTCATTTGCTAAAACTTAATACCAAAACATAGTGAAGTTTTGTCCTGCAATCTACAGTTTTGTGAACAATGTTTTATTAAAGAAGGGAAAAATCGTCTTTTTAAAACACTTTTAACAAAAAATGAGTACGAATGCAAATGAAAAAATAAATAGGTATAAGTTAAAAAGGGGCGACCAAATAGGACGCTCCGTGCGACTTATACAAAAATGAGAATTTTTCATAAAGCATTAGTGGTAATTAGATATATATAGATACAATTTGCTATATTACGGATTGTAGATACATTTTCTGTTGTTACATGATGTATTAGATGCATTTAAGCTACTGTATTCATGAATACAGTAGTAAAAATAGGCGTGAATCAGGGAAATTCAGCTAATCAGTTGTTGTATTCGAGTGTATTCGACTGTATTCATGGCATGAAATATGGGATTACAGCTGGACATTTTATTGTATCTGACTGTATTCACGACGTGAAATAGGGGATTACACTGCTTTTAAACGAAAAGTGAATCAATTAACATAATAGATTCCTAATATAACTCAACAAACTCAATTATAACACACATTTTTTGTATTTCCAGTTATGAAAAAGATTATCAACCAAAAAATACCCCAAAAACATACAATCTTTAGAGAAATTATATTATACATCTGAACACATAAATTATATTAATTAAAAAAACTTGTCAATACATTCATGGCATTTAACGAGACAGTGAATACAATGAAATACATAGAATACAACGGGATACATTGAAATACAATGAAAAAAAGACAGTGAATACAATGAAATACATAGAATACAACGGGATACATTGAAATACAATGAAAAAAAGACAGTGAATACAATGAAATACATAGAATACATCGAGATACATTGAATTACAATGAAAAAAAAACAATGAATACAAACAAATACATGAAAATATAGCGTAAAATATATATTGAAGATACATTGAAATATATTAACAGAAAATCAAGTTGCTCAGCCCCAAACTCTGTCGTCGTTGTTCAAAAATTTTTGACGAATCCGCCATCGAGTAAAAACCTTGAATCTCACTATTACCGACGAAAAAGAAATTTCATCATATAACAGAAGCCAAAACAATAGGTGGTTTCTTGAATTTTACCACGATTCTCCTGTTCTTATGCTTGATTTCGCGGACTGTGATATCTTGGTTTTCGATCGCCAGTTTTAAATACTTTTCAATAGTAACGCTTTGGTTTTTTTCTTTCTCCAAAGAAAAAAAGAGTGGGAATTTCTAGCATTTTGACTTGTGCGAATCTAATAATTGACTACGTATTATCAAATGCTGCGATTGCAAGGAGTTTCACCGGATATTTATGGTGAGAGGAATTTTGAGATTGAGTATCGTATTTTTAGGGAATGGAGGAAGAGAATGACATGCATCAAAGTAGAGAGAGAAAGAAAACAGTGTAACTCAACAACGTATTTAGTGGTTTAGGGGTAGGAGGGAACTAAAATTAGATATCTTGATATAACCATTAAAAGGTATCTATATAATATAATTTTTTTAAATGGTATTTATTTAAAATAAATAAGGTGTTAACCTTTGCTATAGGAGGTAAAAATTTGAGACTTTTACCTAGTTATACTCTTTCAGAAACTTATTACCAATGTTCTCTATGTTTTGTAGTTTTTAATAAGTATCTAGATTTTTCTTATAAATTGTTTAGATTGCTCCTTAAAAGGCTCTCCCCCCATTATTAGTGCCTTCAATTAAGGAATTCAATTATAGCCTTTTTTTACTCTCCTTTTTTACAACAAAATTCTTTAATCTACGCCCAAAATCTACATCTTCTCTCTTCCAACCATTGCTGATAATTTTATATTATTGAATCATCAATTGCACCGTTCTTTTGCTGGGAGACCGAAAACCATTGAAAATAAAGAAATATTCAAGAATTGTATGATAAATGTATCATAACTGTATTTAAATTGAGTCAGATACATCAATACATAAAACGTAATTGTATCATAGATGTATCACAATTGTATGTAACATGTAGATGGTACACTAATATTCAAAATAATACTCGATATAATATTAATAAATTAATATTTAATTATCATATATTTGTGATACAAACTGTAAAATTCGTCACGATCTCACAACTGCTCATAATTTAAATACAAATTTAATACAATCGTTGAAAGAATTCTTACACAATTTTGATACAACCTAAAACCGACTTTAAACTTAAACTGATACAATATCGTATTATACTTGTATTAGTATTGTATCATGTATTTTTTTTAGGCACAAATTGTGATATAATTCTAAATTATGATACAACTTTGATCTTCATCTTTTTCAAGTTTCAATTTAAAACATCCACCTAGAACCAACTCTAAACCTAAATTATAGTACAATATTATATTTTAATAGTATTAGTATTGTATCAGAATTGTCTTAGATATTGATGTGTCAAATACAACTCAGATACAATAATGATACCTTTATCATACAATCATAATATAGTTCTGGAACTTTATCTTCCTCGAGTTTCATTGTGAAATTCAACCTAAAACCAACTTTAATGTAGAGTGAAGCCTACAACTTGATTGTAGATCAAATCTTCAAATTTCTTCTATATTGTATAAATAAGAAAGAGATTTTGGACGATTAAAGAGAGAAATCGTATATCAACAGCTTTGGAAGAGGAAAGAATCTGCAATCTTGGGGAGATAACAGTGGAAGAGGAGTGAATAAGCGAGATTTTTGGGTTAGAAAGATTATGGGTATCAATGAGTTCCTTATTGTGGGTAAGTACAAAGAGAGGTGATGATTTAGGGGTACAGTGGGTTTCTTACTATGATAATTTTGGGTGAGTACAAAAGGAGGTGATGATTTTGGGTAAGTACAAAAACAAATATAGTTTTCCATGGAAAAAGGAAGAGTATCTTAAATGTAGGGGATTATGTATAACTGATACCCTATATTTAAGGTATGTTTTATTTCCTCCATTTTATGATTTTGTATAAAAGTAGTAAATATAGGTATATAAAGTAATTAATAAGAAATTTAAATAAAGGAGATAAATAAGTTTCTATTATAGTATAGCTAGGTAAAAATCCCTAAAAATTTCTACAAAAATTGAAGGACTTAGCCCGCTAACCGGCCCACTGCCCACAGCCGAATGGGTTTGCCTTCCAAATGAAGTTCGTAACTTCATTTGAAAAGACACTGGCAATGACTTGATTATTTCGTCCTTGAATACTATATTGTAGTGTAACATTAATAGGGGTGGTTTGGTTTGCGAAGTTATAATGGGATTATATTACAAATATTATAATATGGTAATCAAATAATAACAGAATTATTTAATGAGTGCATATTCTTTGTACATGTTTAGTTCACTGGATTAAACTAGGGATATACATGATATAGTATAAAATATGTGTTTAGTTTCACATTTTTTACCCTTAAATATGAATAACAATTAAATTTGTACGTGGTTTTAAGGATATGTGGTTAATTCAGGACGAGTGATTAATGACATTAGATAAGCAATTAAAAGATAGAGTAAATAACCAAACCAATGATGATACTGGTCCGGACTTGGTTAAAGGCTTAACAAGAAGCTCGCCTTCGGTTCCAAACCAGTGCTTATGAAGAACTTTCAATAACATTTAAAACCAGAGAAAAATAGATGTATATTGCCTTGATATGCGTGTTACAATATCTCTAATGAATAGTCTGTTAAGTTTTTTGTTTAAGATGAAATAGTCGTAAAATGAGAGTGAATGGGAACAACAACAACAACAACAACAACAACAACAACAACAACAACCCAGTATAATCCCTTTTAGTGGGGTCTGGGAAGGGTAGTGTGTACGCAGACCTTACCCCTACCCTGGGGTAGAGAGGCTGTTTCCAAATAGACGCCCGACATCCTTCCCTCCAAGAACTTCCCACCTTGCTCTTGGGGAGACTCGAACTCACAACCTCTCGGTTGGAAGTGGGGGTTGCTTACCATCAGAGCAACCCCTCTTGAGAGTGAATGGGAAATGGAGGGAAAATGAAATTTTGAGTAAAATTTTAAGTTTTCCACTTCTTTTTAATGAGACATTGTCCCACATTGGTAGAAGATAAGAATTTTGGTGGGTTTATATACAAATGCACTTCATGTATCTCTTAAAGAGTTAGGAAGAAGGCAAGCCTCGCGTCGTCGCTCGCTCGGCTCGGCTTCGGCTACGGCTTCGGATCAATTGATTAATTTTTTGGACCAAATTTATTTGTTAATAGTGAATATTAACGTGATATAATCCGTGTTTGTAACGGATATTTTTCAATCTGTGTATTGTATTGCACCAACAAGCCGCCTAGTGCATCTCCCACCTTGGCCAAGTGCTCCTCCCATTATGGCCAAGTGCATCCTCCACCATTGAGAGTGACGGGTCTCAACTGACTGCTATAAATAGAGCAGCAGTTGGAGAGAAAGATACACTTGATATACACTCTGTATACACTGAAAAAACGAATTGCAATCTAATATCCTCTTCAGTAAGAATTCAACATCGGCTATACATTTCATTCCTTCCTCTCAGAATTTCCATTCGACTTCTGAGTTGTCCTCCTTTATTCTGCATTATTTTTAACTACAAACAAAGCATCCGTAAG
>MU790376.1:46413-79263 GCA_026770625.1 Nicotiana glauca
ATCAATGAAGCATTCCAAGTAGCAGCAATAATTGAGAAGTTGCCTCCATTGTGGAAGGACTTCAAAAATTATTTGAAACACAAACGAAAGGAGATGTCCCTTGAAGATCTCATTGTTCTATTGAGTATCGAAGAGGACAATAAAGCTGCTGAAAGGAGAGGCCGTGGAAATTTAATAATAATGGGAGCAAATATTGTTGAAGATAACAAAAAGAGGAAGAAGTCTTCTTAGTCTGAAATACAACCCAAGCAAGAAGCGGTTCAGTGGAAACTGCTACAATTGTGGGAAAATCGGACATAAATCTACGTAGTCTGATGCTCGGAAGAAAGACAAGAAAAGAGGTCAAGCAAACATGGTAGAAAAACATGATGATGTTGATGACTTGTGTGTCATGCTTTCTTAATTCAACTTGGTGGGAAATCTGAAGGAGTGGTGGATTGATTCTGGAGCCACTCGCCATGTTTGTGCCATGAGAGAATCATTTTCTACATATGCTTCTGCTGGACCCGAAGAGACGTTTTCTATGGGAAATGCAGCTACAGCAAAAATTGAAGGATATGGGAAGATATTTCTCAAGATAACTTCTGGCAAGGTCATGACTTTAAACAATGTCCTTCATGTTCCCGAAATTAGGAAGAACTTAGTCTCTACTGGACTTCTTGTAAAGCACGGTTTCAAGTGCATTTTTTGTCCGATAAGGTTGTAATAAGTAAGAATGATATGTTTGTAGGAAAATGTTACCTTACCGAGGGCTTTTTCAAGCTGAATGTAATGATTATTGAAAATAATAATAAAATTTTAGCTTCGTCTTACTTACTTTAGTCAAATAATTTATGGCATGAACGTTTGGGTCATGTCAATTATAAAACCTTGCGGAAAATGATTAACTTGGAAGTATTGCCTAAGTTTGAATGCGAAAAATCAAAATGTCAAATATGTGTGGAATCTAAGTATGTTAAACATCCTTATAAGTCGGTTGAAAGGAATTCAAATCCTTTAGACTTAATTCACACAGATATTTGTGACATGAAGTCAATACCATCTCGCGGTAGAAAGAAGTATTTCATAACTTTTATTGACGACAGTACTCGATATTGCTATGTTTACTTACTTAATAGTAAAGATGAAGCAATAGACGCATTCAAGCAATACAAAAATGAAGTTGAAACGCAACTTAACAAGAAAATCAAAATGATAAGAAGTGATAGGGGTGGTGAATATGAATCTCCTTTTGAACAAATATGTTTAGAATATGGAATTATTCATCAAACAACGGCCCCTTACACGCCCCAATCCAATGGGATTGCAGAAAGAAAGAATCGTTCATTAAAGGAGATGATGAACGCATTATTGATAAGTTCTGGATTGCCACAGAACTTGGGGGGGAAGCCGTTCTTACGGATAGCCGAATATTAAATCGAGTACCCCATAGCAAAACACAATCTATTCCATATGAAAAATGGAAAGGAAGAAAGCCCAACTTGAATTATTTGAAAGTGTGGGGGTGTATGGCAAAAGTGCAAGTTCCTAAACCCAAAAGGGTAAAAATAGGACCGAAAACCGTTGACTGTGTTTGCATAGGATATGCGACCAATAATAAAGCATATTGATTTCTGGTTCATAAATCAGAAAATCCCGACATTCATAATAATACGATTATAGAATCAGATAATGCTGAGTTCTTTGAAAATATATATCCGTATAAAAAGGAATGCGAGTCGATTGGTGAAGGATCCAAACGACCTCGGGAAGAAGCAAAAGAAAGTACATTTAATCCGGAGGATCCAAGACGTAGTAAACGTCAAAGAACGTCTACTTCATTTGGACCAGATTTTGTGAATTTCTTATTGGAGAATGAGCCTCAAACATTTAAAGAATCTATGTCTTATTCGGAATCATTATTCTGGAAAAAGGCAGTCAATAGTGAAATAGAATCCATATTGAACAACCATACATGGGAATTTGTTGATCTTCCTCCTGGAAATAAACCTTTGGGTTGTAAATGGATTTTTAAAAGAAAAATGAAAGATGATGGCACTATTAATAAATTTAAGGCAAGACTTGTTGTCAAAGGGTATAGACAACGAGAAGGTCTTGACTACTTTGATATATACTCTCCAGTGACGAGAATTACGTTCATACGAACGCTAGTAGCTTTAGCTGCAGTTTATGGTCTTGAAATTCATCAAATAGACGTAAAGACAACCTTCTTAAATGGAGATTTGGAGGAAGAAATCTACATTGAACAACCTGAAGGGTTTGTGGTTCCAAAAAAAGAAAAGAAGGTATGTAGACTTGTTAAGTCTCTCTACGAACTAAAACAAGCACCCAAATAATGGCATGCGAAATTTGACCAAACAATGTTGTCAAATGGTTTTAAGATAAATGAATGTGATAAGTGTGTGTACATTAAAAATATTCCAAATCACATAGTCATTGTTTGACTATATGTGGATGATATGCTGATAATGAGTAATGACATTGCCAACATAAATGCGACTAAGCGTATGCTAACTAGCAAGTTTGATATGAAAGACTTGGGAGTTGCGGAGTTAATTCTGGGGATTAAGATGCAAAAGACTCCTCAAGGTCTGGCATTGTCACAATCTCATTATATTAAGACAGTACTTGAAAAATTCAAGCACTTGGGCTTTAAAGTTGCAAAGACTCCAATTGACGTGAATCTTGCATTAGCAAGGAACAAAGTCCAAAGCATATCACAATTGGATTATGCTCGTGCATACATCATGAATTATACACGATCAGATATAGCTTGTGCTATAAGTAAAATGAGTCGATACACGAGCAATCCATATCAAACTCATTGGATGGCAATGAAACGAGTTTTGGGATATTTAGAACATACCCAAAATTTTGATTTACACTACAGTAAATATCCTGCGGTGATTGAAGGATATTGTGATGCAAATTGGATCATCGGTTCAACTGATTCGAAGTCCACAAGTGGATATGTATTCGCTATTGATGGAGGAGCGGTATCTTGGAAATCGTCTAAACAAACTTGTATTGCCCGCTCTATAATGGAGGCTGAGTTCATAGCCTTAGATAAAGCCGGTGAAGAAGCTGAATGGCTCCAAAATTTCTTGGAAGACATTCCATTTTGGCCCAAACTGTTGGCACCAATATGCATTCATTGCGATAGCCAAGCGGCAATTGGAAGGGCTGTGAGCATTATGTATAACGGTAAATCTCGTCATATACGACGAAGACATAAAACCGTTAGGCAATTACTCTCTAGAGGAATTATCACGATTGACTATGTAAAGTCAAGTGATAATGTGTCGGATCCACTTACAAAAGGCCTAACTAGAGAGCTAGTTGAGAAATCATCAAGGGGAATTGGACTATGGCCGAGAACAAGTCGTTGTGGCGGTAACTCTACCTAGAAGACTAGAGATCCCAAGATCTAGGTTCAAGGAGAACAAATAAAGTATTAATGACGGTTCAACATTGTCAACAAAAATTTTGGTCCATTCTCATGATGAGACAATGTTCAGTACCAAGGATAAAGTATTAAGGCTTTTTAATGATTTCTAAATTTGATACATGGTATATCAAATAGTGTATCTATAGGATGACACGTTTAAGAATCACCTATGTAAGTGTGAAGTGTTAGCCGTTTCAAGGAGAATTCTGCAAGGCCAATTCTCTACGCACTTATAAAACCAGGCGGTGTTCATGGCTGAAACAAACACAACAATGAGAACCAAAGACGGTTAAGGGTTGATTGTGTGACTTATGGTTGTATTATACACTAAAGTTCGACGGTGCAAAGATATCAAATCTACCGATTGACAGAGTATATCCGACATAAGTTCACTACAGAAAGTTCAAAGGGAAACCTACTTATCCAGATGCAATTAATCTTTACTTGCGAATCACACAAGTTTTTCATGCATACTTCCGTGATATAGCCATTCCCCATTCATGTGGGGGATTGTTGAGTTTTTGTTTAAGATGAAATAGTCTTAAAATGAGAGTGAATGGGAAATGGAGGGAAAATAAAATTTTGAGTAAAATTTTAAGTTTCCCTCTTCTTTTTAATGAGACATTGTCTCACATTGATAGAGGATAAGAATTTTGGTGGGTTTATATACAAATGTACTTCATGTAGCTCTTTAAGAGTTAGGAAGAAGGCAATCCTCGTGTCGTCGTCATCGTCGCTCGCTCGGCTCGGCTTCGGCTACGACTTCGGCTTTGGCTTTGGCTTGTGATTTGGATTTGGATTTGGTCAAATGATCGATCGATTGATTAATTTTTTGGACCAAATTTATTTGTTAATAGTGAATATTAACGTGATATAATCCATGTTTGTAACAGATGTTTTTCAATCCGTGTATTGTATTGCACCAACAAGCCGCCTAGTGCATCTCCCACCTTGGCCAAGTGCTCCTCCCACCAAACAAGTGCTCCTCCCACCATGGCCAAGTGCATCCTCCACCATTGAGGGTGACGGGTCTCAACTGACTGCTATAAATAGAGCAGCAGTTGGAGAGAAAGATACACTTGATATACACTCTGTATACACTGAAAAAACGAATTGCAATCTGATATCCTCTTCGGTAAGAATTCAACATCGGCTATACATTTCATTCCCTACTCTCAGAATTTCCATTCGACTTCTGAGTTGTCCTCCTTTATTCTGCATTATTTTTAACTACAAACAAAGCATCCGTAAGTGTGATTTGCTGCCGAACTTTGTGTTCGCTGAAACACTGGGGTTTGAAGTATCGCTACACCAGTGTGTAATTCGTTCTATCCTGGGAAGAAATAATCCATAACCTTGGGTACCAGGAGGGGATTAAATTCCTTAAGGAAACACTGTGAATTCAGTGTGCTCGAATTAATTACTGTCTCATTTATATTTACGTTTATACACTAACGTTTTATTTTTCCAGAATTATTATTTACAAATACAGGATAATAACCAAGGAACCAACATAGTCAGCTTCCCCTTTATATAGTAGAGCAATTTTATACTAAGTACAATTCTAAAAAAAAGTAAAAATCTTTGTTTTCGCTAATCACTAATCTACTGTTGATACGGGCCAAGATTCATGCTGCGATATTCGGTTGGGCACGGATATCACGGGCCTTTGTTAATCATATGCGTTCCGAGGTCTCGTTATTCAAATCAGAACCGGGGGCATGATCTTGATGGCTTTGAGGGCAAGTGTTTTGTTCGAGCTCTGATACGGGCGGCTCCCGACATCGATCTTGACTGCACGTAGTTATGTCCTCTCTTCATTCGCCCCACCAGGAAATCAGGGTGCTTAATACCCCCGTTTTACCCGTATACAGACAGTCCCCTCTTTTCTCAGAGGATAGGTTTGTAGAAACGATGAGAAACGACAGATGTTTTCTTGCTCTTTCTTCCGTACGTTATAATAGAAACGACAAAGAAGCCGAAACGTCCCCTCAGTCGTATCGTTCTGACTTCGGACACGTGTCAATCATCGATTTGTTGCCTCAGTACCCCAGTTTTACCCGTATACACACATTAAATAAATTTTTATTATTAATTTGAACCTTAGCCTTCTTAAAGAACTTTGGAAGCAAGTCATACACTATTATTTTTTCAAATAAACTTTTACTGTTAATTAGTGACATGTATATCAAATGAGATTTTTAAGAAAATAAAAACGACCTATAAATTAGACAAATACTCTCATGAATAAGGCTATATTCAAAATTAAATATGATAATATGAATAAGAGGCAATACAATAATAATTAATATCCTAAAGATTAATTGAAAGATTTGAAACATCAATTAGGTTGTTTATTCACGTTGAAGCACGACTTTGACAGTTAAATAAGATGAAGCTTTTATATCTTTTTTATGTACGGCGTTGACATTATTAATTTAAAAAGAAGACGTGGAAGCATATTAAAAGATAACATCAATTTTTCATGTTACACAACCATATGTGATGTTTGACATATTTATAATCTATGTTTTAGTATCATTCATTCCTACTTTTAATATCCTTAATTTGATTGTGTTGACGGTAAAAGTACTCATCTTAGCTTATTTATTGCTTTTTGATGTATAGGAAGCTAACCCAACAAGGTGAAAAATAAAAAAGCAAATTAGTAAATTAAGTCATTTTACTCAAATAATCAGGAACCTTTTATTGGCTGAATTATTTGACTGCTTCTTGATAAATCAAGGCTGAATATATATATATATATATATATATTATTTCAGCTGCGAGTTAATTATTATGTTTTATTGAAAAGCTCTCAATCGAGTGGCCCTAGAATCTTGATCTAAACTTGGGAAAGAAATTTCAAATTTGGGGTTAGCTGAACAAGAATATTTAAGATTAATTAAGAAATTAATTAGTTTGATTTATAAATAGTATAATTAGGAATAATTTAATGTTATTGTGATCTTTTGTGAGTTGGTTTACAATAATCCTTGAATTAACTTGAGTGTTGGGAGAGTAATTTGAGGAAATTGTTGTTAGTAAGTGAGAAATTCACGATAATCTACAGACTCGCGGATGAATAAAAATAATTAGGCAAGGTTCATAGAGAAGTAGTTAATATTTCATTCCAATAATTGGAAAATCATGATCCTAATCTTTTATTCATTGACTTTATACCATATATTCTTAGTAGTAGTTATTCTTTATTCATTGTTTTATTTTGAATTCAAGAGATATTGATAAAAAGCAAAAGATTAGTTGGTAACCATTTAACATAGTTTACTTAGTAACTAAGCTAAAACTAATCCTGAGCTCTCTGATCTATAAGATTGACCCTTGACTCAATTGAGCAGTTCTATCCCTGTATAGCAGCTTTCGTGTACGTAGTTAACTTTTAGATAGAAATTCCTCGTTGAAGTAATGTCATGCTTTCTCATAGAAATAAAAGGTTTAATTTTTTTTTTTCTCCAAATTTTAAGCTAGCGTTTGGCATAAATTCCCAAATTCATTTTGAAAAACCTGATTTGGATGAAGTTTGGTTTGAAGATGAAAATGTGTTTGGACATCAGTTTTCAAAACATATTTCCCAAATTTATTTTGGAAAGACATGAAATATGACTTATACCACAAGTTCTAAAAACTATCACAAATACCTAACAGTACCACTATCAATAATATTTATTATATTATCGCAAATCATAGTCCTCAACATAAATAAATTTGGTACAAAATTATTATTTTATAATGAACTACATGATACACTATCAGATGACCGAGAAGACAAAGTAATATTGTTATAAAATACTAATAAATGGTGGGTTCTTTTATAAAATACAAATGTTTGGGGTAATTTTAAAAAAATGTAATACCAATATTTTGGCCCACAAAACCAACTATTGAGCTGGTTTTGGGATTTGGAATTTTGCCACAATATAGGCAAAATCTATGGCCAAATATGTGTTTGACAAATAAAATTCAAATTTATTTTGGTAAAATTTATGCCTAAGCAGGTCCTAAATTTACATGGCACATTTAAAGTCACAATATTACGTGTCTTTCTTTATTTTTGAAATCATGTGGCCAGTAATAACATATTCACATGAAATAAAAAGGAGAAAATAACGGCCAAGCTATGATATGCGATGGCTAAGGCCTAAGCTCGCTAGTTTAGATTGTAGCATAGGAAAAACAAACGACTTGTAAAAACTCATTACACAACCATAGGAGCATCGATCTCTTATCTTATGATTCTCAAAGTACCAATTTGTCGAGATATTATAAACACTCCCCAACTTGTAGGAAACATATTTGAGTAACTTTTTTAGGCATTCTGAGATAAGTTTAACTATAAGATTCGAATTAATAATACTTTATTTAAATGTAAAAAAAAATGCAAAATTTTGTTTACCCTAAAAAACAAATAACAATTGTATTTATACGAGGTTTTAAAGATATATGGATTAATTCAATACAAGTGATTAATAACCTTAAAATAAACAAAATGAAAGACGTAATAAATTATCAAACCAATAATAAGAGTGATCCCAAGCTCGGTAAATATCTTATTAAAGAGCATGCCTTCGATCGCAAATTTATCCTTATGAAGAACTAATGAACAAAAATAAGAATTTCGAATAATAGAGAGAATAAGAGTAAATTACCTTGATATGCATATTACAATGTGTCATATGAATAATAAGCTTCCTTCTTTATATAGTAGAGGAATCTTATCCTAAATACAATTCTAAGAAAGGTAAAAATCTTCTATTTCGCTAATCACTAATTTTCTACTAATATGGGCCGAGATTGACACCATGATATCCGGTTGGGCACAGATATCACGTCCCTTCGTTAGTCGTGTGCAGCTGTTTGATAATATTCTCTGAAGCCTTGAGGCTCGAGCCGGACCCGAACCCGGAGGAAGTGGTTCTGATGCCTCCGAGGGCAGGTGTTTTGCTCGAACCCCAATCCGAGGGGTTCCTTGCATAGATTCTGATTCCTTAATTACAATCACGTCCCTGCTCCATTCGTCTTACCGAAAAATTGAGGTGTTCAATGGGCTCGGTTTTACCTCTTGTATTGGAAAAAATTAAGTTAATGTATAGAATAAACTATAAGGTAACATGTCATGACACGTGGACTGGTAAAGAATGACAGATGGCAAAGAATAGTTGAAGAGGCATGAGCTTCAGCAGGCACGGGCAAAGATCCAAGAAAATCAGAAAGGATAGGTGCTCAAACCTCTTAATATTTGGAAGTCGCATCAGAAGAATGAACCTAAATAGCAAAAGGGGTATAGATATGTATTATTGGTAATTAATAGGCATTAATTACGGAAAACGTTATGGAATCTGTATTGAATCAATTATGATTACCAATTATAATGTTACATTAAATGCCATTAATTGTCCATAACGACTCCATTATGGAAGGAGAAAAACGTATTACTTAGAAATAGCTATAAAAGGTGAGGGCTGAACATTTGTAAGGATACGAAATACTATTAAAATATACTGATTTACTTTACTTTCTAATCAGCTATTTTTTACATTAATTATTCTTATTTCTATTTGATTATCAGTAACCCAAGTTCTTCTAAAAACAAGCTTTGACCGAAATCCCAATTTTTGGTTAAACAAATTGATTTCGTTACCGGAAATCTGATAATCAACTCTTTCGTAAATTAACCTTGTTCTCAAATATATCATGTCAAATGTTAATGACGGCAATTAAAGAGACCGTCAATTCCAGGAGAACCCGCAAGATGATCGTACCCCGATCCCTTCGCCACGAAACTCTCCTCAACATTCTCCAGAAGGAACTTCTGATGGATATCAATCAAATGCAAATGATCAATTGGAAAATAATGAGGCAATCAATGAAGCTTTGCAAAAGTTAATCGCTCAACAGGTCAGCAAAGCTCTTGAGACTTTCGCCAACCAGTTGTCGGTTGCGCCACCAACACCAACTCCAAATAATAATACTTTGAAAAATCCTCATTCCGGGCTTGTTAATTCAGGCAACGGTGGAACTCCTAACGAGTCTCGTGATGGAGAACCAGGTAACATAGTCAATTCTGATTTATAAATTTTAGTATTAACCTTGCAGAAATAGCTCAAGGAGCAAAGTGACCGCATAGAACAAATACCTAGAGTACCACCTATAATAAAAGGAATAGATATGGACAAATATTCACAACAACATTGGAAGCCAAGTGCTGCTCCTCTACCAATTTCAAAGAAATTCAAGATGCCCGATATTCTAAAATACGATGGAACCTCTGATCCATGAGACCATGTGACTGCATTCACAACTGGAGTAAAGGGCAACGATTTGACCAAACAAGAAATTGAATCAGTATTGGTCAAAAAATTCGGTGAAACACTCACTAAGGGAGAATTAACACGTTATTTTCTTTTACCCGAAAATTCTATAAATTCTTTTGCTGTGCTTGCAGATTCATTTATCAAAGCACACTCATGAGCTCAAAAAGTCGAAAAAAGAATGGAGGATATTTTCACAATAAAGCAAGGAGATTCGGAGCTGCTAAGAGAGTTCGTAGACAGATTCCAGCGTGAAAGGATGACGTTGCCACGCGTACCTGATAACTGGTAGCTATGGCTTTTACCAGTAATCTAAATGAAAAGAGTTCAGAAGCTATGAGACGACTCAAGGAAAGTCTACGTGAATTTCTAGCAACAATTTGAAATGGTGTTTACAACAGATACAGCACGAAGCTGCGGACAGAAGAAGATACCCTTACTCAATCTCAAAAAGAGGAGAGGGTAAGTTCCAGGCGTGCTGATACAGAAAAATGGTATGGTAAAAACAGGCACGAGCCCTGTATGGGACCCATAGGAAGAGACTCGTGTTCAAAACAGGATAACTCAAGGTACTATCATAGATCGAGAGACAGAAAATCAGGCCCATCATCAAAGTTCGGGAAAGAATGAAATGCATAAGAGACACGTGGTGATGACAGAAGCTCTAAGGCAAAGATCGACGATTACAGTTTTAATGTAAGCACATCCGAATTGGTGGCTGTTTTGAGAAGTATGGGCGACAAAGTAAGCTGGCCAAAAGAAATGAGATCAAACCCAAACAGACGAAATCATGATCATTGGTGCGAGTTTCACCACGATCACGGTCACAAAATGGCGGATTGTAGATTGCTGCAAGGTGAAGTTGAACATTTATTGAAACAAGGGTATCTAACTGAATTATTTAGTGATAAAGGAAAGCAGACATATATGAAAAACAGACAGGAGCCCCTAAAACCCCCTTCACCGAAAAGGATAGTTAGTTTCATTAGTGGGGGAGAAGAAATCAATGGCGTAATAGCAGCCTACAAAGTTTCAAAGATTACAATCACATATGGGAAGCGAATTCGACGTATTTTGGAAGAAGAAAGTATTATGTTTGATGATGCAGGTACAGATGGCGTAATAACCCCACAATGATGCAGTGGTAATATCTTTACTTGTACCTGACACTAATGTGAAAAGCGTTTTGATTGATCCAGGCCGCCCCGTGAATATCATTATATTAAGAGTGGTAAATAAAATGCAAGCTGAAGATAAGCTGATACCCAAGGCGCACACCTTATCTAGTTTTGACAACTCGAGCATGGTAACAAAAGGGGAGATAGTGCTCACCATGTTCGCGGAAGGGGTTGTCAAAGACACAAAATTTCAGGTGGTAGAGATGGACATGGCTTACAGTATGATTCTCGAAAGACCATGGATTCACGAAATGGATTTTGTGCCATCTACCTTGCACCAAGTTATTAAATTCCCCTCATAATGGGAATATGACAAATCTGTGGTGACCACAAGCATCCAAGAGCATCAACTCCGTGGCTGATTCAAATACAAAAGTCGAAGAAAAATAGCAATTACAAACTTTAGTTGAGGATAATGCAACACAAACCTCAACTGAACACGGGAAAATAGATGTAGATTCATGGCCTGATACCATCCAAGAGCCAGAGGAAAACAAAAACATCAAAACGACGATTGAGGAATTGGAAGTCGTAGTACTATTCGCATATTGTCCTGAAAGGAAAGTCTACCTTGGGGCCAAGCTAGGTTAGGAGATGAAAGGTAAGTTGATTGAATTTTTGAAAACTAACGTGGATTGTTTTTCCTGGTCCCATTATGATATGGCAGGGATACTCCGGAAGTGATGACCCATAAGTTAAATAAAGATCCATCATATCCTCCTGTCAAACAAAAGAAAAGAAAGGAAGGATCTTTAAAAAATCAGGTGATTCAAGATAAGGTACTGAAGCTTTTAAAAATTGGGTCCATCCGCGAGGTAAAATATCCAAATTGGTTAGCTAATACGGTAGTGGTACCTAAAAAGAATGGTAAGTGGCTAGTTTGTGTAGATTATACTGACCTAAATAAAGCTTGTCCTAAAGATTCTTTTCCATTACCGCATATAGATCAACTAATTGATGCCACTACGGGACACAAATTGTTAAGTTTTTTAGATGTGTATTTAGGATATAATAAAATCAAAATGGATCCCTTAGACGTGGAAAAAACTTCATTTATAACAAACAGGGGAACTTACTGTTATAAAGTGATGTCATTTGGTCTCAAGAACACTGGAGTCACATATCAGAGGGTTGTGACTAAAAGGTTTCAAGAACATTTAGGGAAAACCATGAAAGATTACATAGATGATATGCTGGTCAAGTCACAACAAACAGGGGATCACATCCAACACTTGTCTGAAACATTTCAGATTCTACGCAAATTTAACATGAAACTAAACCCCGAAAAATGTGCATTTGGAGAATCCTCAGGTAAGTTCTTGGGATTTCTTGTTTTTAACCATGGCATTGATGTAAACCCCTCGCAGATTAAAGTTATTGAAGAAATTCCTGATACACTTACAAGTAAAAAATAGGTACAGAGATTCACGGGAAGAATAACAGCCTTGGGAAGATTTATTTCCAAATCCTCAGAAAAATGCATCAGGATCTTTTCTGCTCTGAAAAACACGATCAGTTCGAATGGTCTGAGGAAGGTCAACAAGCACTTAAAATTTTGAAAGTATACTTGTCAAATCCACCGTTACTCGCAAAGCCAAAAGACGGGGAGAAATTACTTATCTATCTCGCTGTTTCAGAAGTAGCAGTAAGTGTTGTTTTAGTTCGTGAAGATCAAGGTAAACAATATCCAATTTATTATGTTAGCAAGTCGTTATTAGATGTTGAGACTCGATACACTCATCTAGAGAAACTTGCACTTGCATTAATCATGATATATAGGAAATTAAGACCTTATTTTCAATACCATCCCATCTCTGTAGTAACTGCTTACCCTTACGTAATATACTACATAAACAAGAGTTATCAGGTAGATTAGCCAAGTGGGCCATAGAACTAAGTGGATTTGACATTACGTATCAACGTAGAACTGCTATAAAGTCACACATGTTAGTAGATTTTGTGGCAGATTTTAGCCAAGGGATGCAACTAGAAGCAAAAAAAAACTACAGGTTTTCAATGGGTATAATCCAGGAACTTGGACTTTATTTACTTATGGTTCTTCAAATATAAAAGGGGCAGTTCTTGGTATTTTTTTGGTACCACCTATGGGAGAAACCATACGTCAAGCTATAAAATGTTACCCCATTACTAACAATGAGGCAGAATATGAAGCTATGATTGTAGGTTTAGAACTGACACACAAACTCGGCATAGAACAGGTCGTAATCAAAAGTGATTCACAGCTCGTAGTTAACCAAATGCCAGGGACTTACATAGCCAGGGAAATAAGAATGCAACAATACTTGGAAAAGGCACGTGATCTGGTTAGGCAATTCCAAACCTGGAAGGTCGTGCAGATATACCAAGAGAAGAAAATGTCGAGGTAGACGCCCTAGCTAATCTTGCATCTGCTGCAGAAGTAACAACTAATGAAAATGCTTCTGTAATTCACTTATTTCACTTTGTACTTGATCAAGACAAAAATGAGGTAAATTTCAATGACCTGAAAATTTGCAGACATATCCAAAATCACCTAACGAAGCTATTGAAATTCTCAGAATTCCATTCCTACCCTCGGATCAAAATCTCACCTATCAACCGAAATTCGCCAAAATTCCAACTTCGCCAATTCAAGCCTATTTCTACACCGGACCTCCAAATTCGATTCCGATTGCACTCCTAAGTCACAAATCATCCCCCGAAGCTAAACGAACCACCAGAATTCACATCCGGGCCTTCTAACCATATAGTCAACTTTCGGTTGACTTTTCTAAAACAAGCTTGCTTCTAAGAGGCTAAGTGCCTCATTTTCAGCCAAAACCAACTCAATTACACCCGATCAACTCTAATACTGATATTGAAACATAAAGCAACACAATAAGGGGAAAATGGGGTGGTAACTCACGTGACAACGGGTCGGGTCATCACATCCTCCCCAACTTGAACAAACGCTCGTCCTCGAGCGGGTCAAGAAACATACCTGGAGTGTCAAACAAGTGAGGATATCTGCTCCGCATCTCCCCCTCGGTCTCCCAAGTGGCCTACTCCATAGGCCGACCTCTCCACTGCACCTTCACTGATGCTATATCCTTAGACCTCAATCTCTGCACCTGTCGACCCAAAATAGCTACAGGCTCCACATCATAATTCAAGTCATCATCAAACTGAACTGTACTGAAGTCCAACACATGCGATGGGTCCCCAACATACTTCCGAAGCATAGACACGTGAAATACCAGATGAACTCCCGATAGACTGGGTGGCAAAGCAAGCGTATAGGCCACCTCTCCAATCCTCCTAAGTATCTCAAAAGGGCCAATGAACCTCACACTCAACTTTCCTTTCTTTCCAAATAACTTGGGATTGGAGGAACGAGATTGTCACTTTTTTGCAGCATGGAATATTACCCGAAGATAAGAAAAAGGTTCAAGCACTTCGTAAAAAAGCTACTCGATACTGCTTAAAGCAAGGCAATCTTTATCGTAAAATATTCGGTGGTCCTCTAGCAAGATTCCTCGGACCTTCTCAAAAAAAATATGTGATGAGGGAAGTACACGAGTGACATTGTGGAAATCACGCCAGAGGAAGATCTTTACTAAAAACCATGATTAGAGCCGGTTATTACTGGCCCAAAATGGAAGACGACGCGGAAAATTTCGTGGCTAAATGTGATAAGTGCCAAAGATACGGTAATAACATGCATAGACCTGCTGAATTACTATATCCGATCATTTCCTCGTGGCCTTTTATGAAGTGAGGGATGGTTATCGTGGGCCCATTACTACAATCCAAGGGCAAGGTAAGGTTTTTATTGGTACTCACTGATTATTTTACTAAATGAGTAGAAGCATGAGCTTTTAAACATGTACGAGAAAAAGAGGTCAGAGATTTCATTTGGCGAAACATCATATACCGATTTGGCGTACCATAGGAAATCGTATGTGATAACGGCCCACAATTTATAGGCACACAAGTCACAGAATTTTTCCAGAGTTGGCAAATTAAAAGGATTACTTCAACTCCTTACCATCCCATAGGTAATGGACAAGCCGAATCAACGAGTAAAGTCATTATCAACAATTTGAAGAAAAGGTTGGAGGAATCTAAAGGTAATTGGCCAGAGGTGTTACCTGGAGTCTTGTGGGCTTATCGAACAACCGCCAAAATAAGTACGGGGGAAACACCATTCTTTCTTGTATACAGAGATGAAGCATTAATCCAAGTCGAGATAGGAGAGCCAAGCACGAGATATACACAAGCAACTGGGGAGTCAAATGAAGAAGAAATGCTAGCCAACCTGCATTTACTTGAAGAAAAGAGGGAAGTTGCGTTAATAAGGATGGCAACACAAAAATAAGTTATTTAACGATACTATAACCGAAAAGCTCATCTCAGATACTTTGATATTGGGGACTTCGTACTTAAGAAAGTTTTCCAATCCACGAGGGAAGCTAATGCAGGAAAGTTAAGTCCAACTTGGGAAGGACCTTATAAGATTCATGGAATCGCAGGAAAAGAAGCATATGAGCTTGAAACATTGGATAGCAAGATTGTACCTTCAAATAGGAAAGATGTTCATTTGAAGAGATATTATTTCTAAGAAAAAGAAATACCCACGGGAAAGTATCCCTATTAATTATTTTTATTTTTGAATTATTTAAATCTTATAATGATTTTAGATGAAAGGTAAAAAGCTAGCCCGTACTAAATGATGAATTACGACCTGCAAGACAAGCGAAAAAGAATATAATTCTCAGTCTAGGTTTACAACTATTCTCATAGAAATTTAAAAGGGTTAAGCAGCCTTCATCTAATATCGTACCTCCGAGTCTCGTTTGTTTTTTCTTTTCAGGCATGAGAGGAATAATCAAGTGCCCGAGACTTTATATTTCAAAGCTCAAACACTTGGGGGACTATATAATATACACATGATATATGTATAAAGAAGGAAAAGAAGAATGAGAATAGTTAAAGTTCAAGTCAAAGCCCAAAAGTCTACTCATCGAATGAATCAAGTTCAGAGCAAAGTTACGAGCCAATAACACAAAGCCAGTCAAAAAACCTTATAGATTTCATGATATCTAGGTTAAGGGAAATGTATAGAAATGATTTATAAATAAAAAAACCCTTAGATTTTCCTTCCTTTTTTGCAAATCAAAGTTATTTTTCAAGAACACATGTGTGTTCCTATTTCTTTAATCGTACATTTACACCGTTATGAAGTTGAGACATCTTCTTCATTAAGTGTCGAATATAAAATGGCCCTCTTTTATAAATTCATGTTTGATTTAGATATTCATGAAGCTAACAAAGCATTTAAAAAATAATGCAAAAAAGAGTAAGGCAAAAACTCACGAATTAACAAATGAGACCTTGAATATAAAGGCAAAAACGAGCAAAACAGAAGCTCAAGACAATTAAGTTGAACAAACAAACTTCTTAATATTAAAGTTTAGACTAAGTATGAACCTAGTCGTAAACTATTTGTCATTTATACAAAATGCCCGAAAAAGGTGTGGGGACTTGTCATTTTCAAAGAACTACAACCCCAAAATTGGACCGGGGGTTAAAACCACATTCCTCCAAAAAAAAAAGTCATATTTCATAAACTTTCACTGAGGGGCTAAAGAAGGATCTAAAGCAGTATCACTAGCAGCAGAAGGTTCGAGTTGGCTTGAAGGAGTTGGAACATTCACCGTACACATATCATCTTCAACATGCTCGGGAGTATCAGCCATGAGAGAAGGAAAGTCTTGGCCTTGCTGAGTTTTTTCAATAGTCTCTTTTATCTTGGCTAACTCAGCATCCAAGTTGAAACCCTCTTGGCTAGCCTCCACAAGGGTCTCGTGGCGTGTGTTCAAAATCGCCCAACTCACTTCAATGGCAGTCTTGTCCTCAAGAATCTCATAATCTCTCTCCCATTGATCAATCTCATTTTTGAGCTTTTCATTCTCAGCCAAGGCAGAATCATAAGAAGCTTGTAGAGGAGCAAGTGAACTTTCTAAAAAACAGACCTTATTAGAAGACTCATGGAGATCTTCTTGGGTCTGAGTAAGTGTTTGCACAAGTTCACCGACGTAAACCTCTTTCTCACTTAGCAAAGCCTTTAACTCTATGATCTCTTCACTGGCCTTGGAGAGTTTCTCAGAAAAAGATGTCTCGAGGAGATTTTTGTCCTTGTCAGCTTGATTTGAGGAAGCCTTCTCAACTACTAACTCTAAAGTCAAAACCTTCAATTGCTGCTCTAAGCTGCACTTTCTTTCTTCTAACACTTCCATATCAATTTGAAGGCTTTCATATTGTTCTTTCCAGTTGTCTGCTTTAATTTGATAATCATGCATTAACTGCTCTATATGGAAAACCCTCTTCATCATCTCTGTGCCAACAAGATTGGTCTAAAAAAGGGGATAAGAACCTTAATAGAAGAATGATGTAATAAAGTGTGACAAGAAACAACTACCTTTAATGATGACTGCACTATGTCATTCATCTAAGTCAAAGAGTTGTGACTCTCAAGCTTGGATTTCTCAACTGGACTGATCAGAGGTTTCAACCACACATCAACCCGACCTGATTTTCTCAAAAGGTTACCATCGGCATGAACCTCGATAATAATTTGCTTCATAGCTCCATTTCCACTTGAGGAACCAACCTCACTATGATGGATAGTAGTGGGGGAACTATGGAAGAAGTCAAAACAGCTTGGGGCGGAGCAGCAACTACAGCAGTTACAACTGGTAAAGAAGATGTCACAAGAACAAGTATGGAAAATGAGGCAAGGGGTACTTCATCATAAACTAAACCCAAATTGTCACTATCAAACCTATGAGCAACAAGTTGATCGTTAGAGTCACGAGCTACCGCGGAAGTGTCATCATCTGAGATTACCATGGCGGCTTCAACAGGCTTGGTAATGGGAATAGAACGGGGAGGAGACGCTTCATCATCTAAAAAAACGCGTCTTCTGGCTCGCGGCCTTTTTATAAAGGAACCCCCATCCTGTTCCTCCTCCTCTTCAGAATCTTGGACTGCAGCAGCCTTTCTTTTCGATGAAGAACCCAAGATTATCTCTTAAGCTCTTTCCAAAGAAACTCTGGAAGCTACGATATCATCAACACTTATACCTCGAATGGAAAATCCTGATAAAAAGAAGGATCAAAACAAATTCCAAAGGAAAAAGTGAATTAAAGTATGAAAAATATATGAGAAAAAGCATTTACCATGAGTTTTCACTTTCCGACCAAACCGATGCGGAAGGTTTTTCCAAGATCTACCTTCCATCAGAGCAACATTCAATAACTTTCCTACCCAACCATGAAAATTGGAAATCTCATCAACAGTTCCCATGGTTGCTGAAAAAAGAAGAAAAAGTTAAATGGTAGCAAGCAAAATAGAGAGAAAAGATAGAAAATTTTATAAAAGAAAACTTACGTGCAAAATTCTACTTCTCAGGAAATGGAACATTTTCTTGACCCACTAGACCAACAGTGGGGGCAGCAGCAAACCTGAACACGGTCTTTATCACCCTCCGGGCTAACTAGCACTCTATTACTTTTCGCTAGTAAAGTGAAAATCCCATGGCGAAAAAGTTTAGGAGAGTAGAGATGAATCAAATGGAAGAAAGTAAAAGGTAAACCATCCATATTGGCCAAATGCCTTAAGCATGCAACAACCCTCCACACAATAGGACCAATATGTCCTAAACAAACGTCGAAAAAACAACAAAATTTGATGATAACAGGATCAATGGGGGGTTTGAAATTCAGTGTAAAAGGGTATATATACACAAAAGAAAACCCAGTCAAGTAAGATGTAATCCTGTGGTTCGCACTAGGAATTATAATGGGAAAATCATGCCTCCAGTGGCAATTCCTACGAGCAACAGAGATCAGACCTCAGTAATTTGAGATGGGTAAATATAAACACGATCTAAAAAAGACATAGAAGAAACTTGGTTTCTGATTGATTCTCTATCAGTGTAAAAAGATAGTTCAGCAGGAGCAATTTCATCTACCAAAGGCTCACGAAGAGGTTCATTAGAGTCTTTATTTCTAGATGAAGAACTCTGGAAAAGAGAACCCCTAGTTCTAGAAGGTGGAGTAGAACTCACTGGAGGAATAGAAGAGCCTCGTATCGATGAAGACCCTAAACTACAAAGTCTTCCTCCTCTCCTACTTCTACCAGGAGCAAGAAGAAGGTCATCAACAATGGGACTCTTTCAGGGTTAGGGTTTGAAGAAGGCATCGTAGTACGAGGAAGAAGAAAACAAGAACTGAATATTCTAAACTTTTTATGAGAAAGACAAAGACGAAAAGTTATATTTATACTCAGAATCAACCGTCAAAGAAAAAGGTGTAATGATGGAAACGTCATGATGGAAGTTGTCGCTTCATAATTGATGAGCCGAAAAAAAAGTCCTAAAAGGCGCTGAAAATTTGCAGAACCAATCGGGGGTTGCCACGCGTCACGGACATTAAATGGAAGTGACATATGGAGCGTCAGTTCCAGAGAAGAAATAATGGCGGTAAATATTCCCGCTTTAATGAGATCCACTTCTCAAATATTCTATTGACGAATAAATGGCAAGTGGGGGGAGTATCTGTATTGGGAAAAATTAAGTTCATGTATATAATTAATTATAAGGTAACACGTCACGACTAGTGGACTAGTAAAAGAATGACATTTGGCAAAGAATAGTTGAAGAGGCACGAGCTTCAGTAGGCACGGGTAGAGATCCAAAAAAATCAGAAAGGGTAGGTGCTCGAACCTCTTAATATTCGAAAGTCGCATCAGAAGAATGAACCTAAATAGCAAAAGAGGTATAGATACGTATTATTGGTAATAAGCATTAATTATGGAAAACGTTATGGAATCTGTATTGAATCAGTTATGATTACCAATTATAACGTTATATTAAATGTCATTAATTGTCCATAATGACTCCATTATGAAAGGAGAAAAACGTATTACTTAGAAATAGCTATAAAAGGTGAGGGCTGAATATTTGTAAGGACACGAAATACTATTGAAATATATTGATTTACTTTTCTTTCTACTTAACTATATTTTACATCAATTATTCATATTTCTATTTGATTATCAGTAACTCGAGTTCTTTTAAAAACAAGCTTTGATCGAAATTCTATTTTTTGATTAAACACCTCTATACTTAAAAGACATTATCTACATTCTCAATCGAAAAATCAGATATAAAAAATGTCATTTAGTTATATGAAGCTCGCCATGGTCTATGGAAAGGGGCTGAGTCGGAACTCGGATCGATGTGTCAAAACGGTTAAATTTCGTACGCGTTGTAGAGTCAACAATGCCGAGTAGCTTAACTGCGTTCCATTGACTCCATCCTTTTCTCTCACATCTTTATCTTGCTTATCACTTAGTACTTTTTATTTCCTTCTTTCTCTCATTTTATTTTTTTTAATTTTTTTAATTTTTCCTTTTTCTTTAGGCTGAGTAAGCACTTACTCCTATCTTTTTTGTCCCTGATTGTTTTCTTCAACTTTCTCTCCCTGATTTGAATTTGTTGACAAAATCAAGATTAATTATTCGGAAAAGGGTAGATATTCTTGTACTATCGAAAAATAATTATTAGCACATCCCGTTATACTATCCTTTACTATGTGGCTTTGTCGTTACCCATTTTAATATTTCTGTCCCACATTTAATAGAGTCGTGCCTTGCGTACACATGGCAGTTTTTTAAGTGTCCAAACCCATTTTCCATTTCAACCTGGTATCCATATCTGTAATTTCAGACCCATTTATATTATTAGTGAACTCTTTCTTTTACAAAATTATCTCTCCTTAAAAACTAATATTTTTCACAGCCTAAGCTAATCTAGCGCGACCAAAATTAGCAGATAATTTAAGAAAGCAAAAACTAGATTTTAGTTAATATGTATTAATGCTAAGTTAATCAAGCCAAGAATAAATAAAGAAACATTAAAGTGCAATTGTAAAATTGCAGCAATTTTCAGAATTATGCAAAAGTTCTTGAAGATAAACAATTGCTGCATTTTTAGCTCTCAAATGTCGACCAAATCAAGTTCAAATTTGTCCCAAATAACCTTCCAATCTAGTTCAATCCCAAGACCTTCAAGGTTCTGTTGGTTCTTCGGTTATTATCCTGTATTTGTAAATTATAATTCTGGAAAAAATAACGTTAGCATATAAACGTAAATATAAATAAAATAGTAATTAATTCGAGCCCACTGAATTCACAGTGTTTCCTTAAGGAATTTAATCCCCTCCTAGTACCCAAGGTTATGAATTATTTCCTCCTAGGATAGAACGAATTATACATTGGTGTAGCAGTACTTCATACCCTAGTGTTTCAGCGAA
Source organism: Nicotiana glauca (assembly GCA_026770625.1). Lineage (NCBI taxonomy): Eukaryota > Viridiplantae > Streptophyta > Magnoliopsida > Solanales > Solanaceae > Nicotiana > Nicotiana glauca. The sequence goes on from MU790376.1 coordinate 67,727, forward strand.
CACAAAGTTCGACAGCAAATCATACTTACGAATGCTTTGTTTGTAGTTTAAAAATAATGCAGAATAAGGGAGGACAACTCAGAAATCGAATGGAAATTCTGAGAGGAAGGAATGCAATGTATAGCCGATGAGTTCATACTGAAGAGGATATCAACGTTTTTCAGTATTTTTCTCTCCAACTGCTGCTCATATTTATAGCAGTCAGTTGAGAGACCCGTCACCCTCTATGGTGGAGGATGCACTTTCTTGGTGGGAGGAGCAATTGGCCATGGTGGGAGGAGCACTTGGCCATGGTGGGAGGACCACTAGGCGGCTGCAACGTAATACATGGATTGGAAAATATCCATTACAAACACGGATTATATCACGTTAATATTCACTATTAACAAATAAATTTGGTCCAAAAAATTAATCAATCAATCGATCATTTGACCAAATCCGAAGTCGAGCCGAGCGAGCGAGCGAGCGACGACGGCGCGAGACTTGCCTTCTTCCTAACTCTTTAAGAGCTACATGAAGTGCATTTGTATATAAACCCACCAAAATTCTTATCATCTACCAATGAGGGATAATGTCTCATTAAAAAGAGAGGGAAACTTAAAATTTTACTCAAAATTTTATTTTCCCTCCATTTTCCATTCACCATCTTTTTAATATCTTTCCATATTAAAATCTAAAACTCAACAATCCCCCACATGACTGGGGAATGGCTATATCACGGAAGTATGCATGAAAAACTTGTGTGATTCACAAGCAATGATTAGTTGCATCTGGATAAGTAGGTTTCCCTTTAAACTTTCCGTAGTAAACTTATATCGGATATACTCGGTCAATCGGTAGATTTGATATCTTTGAACCGTCGAACTTTAGTGTATACCTAGACAACCATAAGTCACACAATCAACCCTTAACCGTCTTTGGTTCTCACTGTTGTGTTCGTTTCAGCCATGAACACCGCCTGGTTTCATAAGTGCATAGTGAATTGACCTTGCAAAATTCTCCTTGAAGCGGCTAACACTTCACACTAACATATGTGATTCCTAAACGTGTCATCCTGTAGATACACTATTTGATATACCACGTATTAAATTTAGAAATTATTAAAAAGCCTTAATGCTTTATCCTTGGTACTGAACATTGTCTCATCACGAGAATAGACCAAAATTTTTCGTGACAATGTTGAACCGTCATTAATGACTTTGTTTGATATCCTTGAACCTAGATCTTGGGATCTCCAATCTTCTAGGTAGAGTTACCGCCACAATGACTTGTTCTCGGCCATAGTCCCATTCTCCTTGATGATTTCTCAACTACCTCTCTAGTTAGGCCTTTTGTAAGTGGATCGACACATTATCACTTGACTTTACATAGTCAATCGTGATAATTACTCTAGAGAGTAATTGCCTAACGGTTTTATATCTTCGTCGTATATGACGAGATTTACCGTTATACATAACGCTCCCAGCCCTTCCAATTGCTGCTTGGCTATCGCAATGGATGCATATTGGTGCCAACGGTTTGGGCCAAAATAGAATGTCTTCCAAGAAATTTTGGAGCCATTCAACTTCTTCACCGATTTTATCTAAGGCTACGAACTCAGCCTCCATTGTAGAGCGGGCAATACAAGTTTGTTTGGACGACTTCCAAGATACCGCTCCTCCACCAATAGTGAATACATATCCACTTGTGGACTTAGAATTAGTTGTACCGGTGATCCAATTTGCATCACAATATCCTTCAATCACCGCAGGATATTTACTGTAGTATAAATCAAAGTTTTGGGTATGTTCTAAATATCCCAAAACTCATTTCATGGCCATCCAATGAGATTGACCTGGATTGCTCGTGTATCGACTCAGTTTACTTATAGCACAAGCTATATCTGGTTGTGTACAATTCATAATGTACATTAAGCATCCTAACACACGAGCACAATCCAATTGTGATATGCTTTGGCCTTTGTTCTTTGCTAATGCAAGATTCACGTCAATTGGAGTCTTTGCAACTTTAAAGCCCAAGTGCTTGAATTTTTTATGTACTATCTTAATATAATGAGATTGTGACAACGCCAGACTTTGAGAAGTCTTATGGATCTTAATTCCCAAGTCTTTCATATGAAACTTGCTAGTTAGCATACGCTTAGTCGCATTTATGTTGGCAATGTCATTACTCATTATCAGTATATCATCCACATATAGGCAAACAATGACTATGTGATTTGGAATATTTTTAATGTACACACATTTATCATATTTATTTATCTTAAAATCATTTGACAACATTGTTTGGTCAAATTTTGCATGCCATTGTTTGGGTGCTTGTTTTAGTCCGTAGAGGGACTTAACAAGTCTACATACCTTCTTTTCTTTACCTGGAACCACAAACCCTTCAGGTTGTTCAATGTAGATTTCTTCCTCCAAATCTCTATTTAAGAAGGTTGTCTTTACGTCCATTTGATGAATTTCAAGACCATAAACTGCAGCTATTAGCTACTAGCAATCGTATGGACGTAATTCTCGTCACCGGAGAATATGTATCAAAGTAGTCAAGACCTTCTCATTATCTATACCCTTTGACAACAAGTCTTGCCTTAAATTTATTAATAGTGCCATCATCTTTCATTTTTCTTTTAAAAATCCATTTACAACCCAAAGGTTTATTTCCAGGAGGAAGATCAACCAATTTCCATGTATGGTTGTTCAATATAGATTCTATTTCACTATTGACTGCCTCTTTCCAGAATAATGATTTCGAAGAAGACATAGCTTCTTTAAATGTTCGAGGCTCATTTTCCAATAAGAAAGTCACAAAATCTGATCTGAACGAAGTAGACGTTCTTTGACGTTTACTAAGTCTTGGATTCTCCTGATTAAATGTACTTTCTTTTATTTCTTCCCGAGGTCGTTTAGATTCTTCACCAATCGGCTCGCATTCCTTTTTATACGGATATATATTTTCAAAGAATTCAGCATTATCTGATTCTATAACTGTATTATTATGAATGTCAGAATTTTCTGATTTATGAACCAGAAATCGATATGCTTTACTATTGGTCGCATATCCTATGAAAACACAATCAATTGTTTTCGGTCCTATTTTTACCCTTTTGGGTTTAGGAACTTGTACTTTTGCCAAACACCCCCACACTTTTAAATAATTCAAGTTGGGCTTCCTTCCTTTCCATTTTTCATATGGAATGGATTGTGTTTTGCTATGGGGTACTCGCTTTAGTATTCGGCTAGACGTAAGAACGGCTTCCCCCCACAAGTTCTGGACAAGTTCTGTGGCAATCCAGAACTTATCAATAATGCGTTCATCATCTCCTTTAATGAACAATTCTTTCTTTCTGTAATCCCATTGGATTGGGGCGTGTAAGGGGCTGTTGTTTGATGAATAATTCCATATTCTAAACATATTCGTTCAAAAGGAGATTCATATTCACCACCCCTATCACTTCTTATCATTTTGATTTTCTTGTTAAGTTGAGTTTCAACTTCATTTTTGTATTGCTTGAATGCATCTATTGCTTCATCTTTACTATTAAGTAAGTAACCGTACCAATATCGAGTACTGTCGTCAATAAAAGTTATGAAATACTTCTTTCCACCGCGAGATGGAATTGACTTCATGTCACAAATATCTGTGTGAATTAAGTTTAAAGGATTTGAATTTCTTTCAACCGATTTATAAGGATGTTTAACATACTTAGATTCCACACATATTTGGCATTTTGATTTTTCGCATTTAAACTTAGGCAATACTTCCAAGTTAATCATTTTCCGCAAGGTTTTATAATTGACATGACCCAAACGTTCATGCCATAAATGAGTTGACTCAAGTAAGTAAGACGAAGCTGAAATTTTATTATTATTTTCAATAATTATTACATTCAGCTTGAAAAGGCCCTCGGTAAGGTAACCTTTCCCTACAAACATATCATTCTTACTTATTACAACCTTGTCGGACACAAAAATACACTTAAAACAGTGCTTAACAAGAAGTCCAGCAAACACTAAATTTTTCCTAATCTCGGAAACATGAAGGACGTGTTTAAAGTTACCACTTTGCCGGAAGTCATTTTTTGAAATATCTTCTCACATCCTTCAATCTTGGTCGTTGCAACATTTCCCATAGAAAGTGTCTCTTCGGGTCCAACAGGAGTATATGTAGAAAATGCTTCCCTTACGGCACAGAAATGGCGGGTGGCTCCAGAATCAATTCACCATTCTTTAGGATTGCCCTCCAAGTTGCATTCAGAAAGCATAGCACACAAGTCATCAACATCATCATGTGTTTTCTACCATGTTTGCTTGACCCATTTTCTTGTCTTTCTTTCGAGCACGACACTCCGTATATTTGTATCCGGTTTTCCCATAATTGTAGCAGTTTCTACTGAACCGTTTCATGCTTGGGTTGTATTTTCGGACCAGAAGACTTCTTTCTCTTTTTGTTATCTTCAACAATATTTGCTCCCATTATTGTTGAATTTCCACGGCCTCTCCTTTCAACAACTTTATTATCCTCTTCGATTCTCAACCGAATAATGAGATCTTCAAGGGATATCTCTTTTCGTTTGTGTTTCAAATAATTTTTGAAGTCCTTCCACAATGGATGCAACTTCTCAATTATTGCTGCTACTTTGAATGCTTCATTGATGACAAGACCTTCAATGAAAATTCCGTTAGTAAAAATACTAAATTTTTTACTTTCAACATCAGTATTTATTTGAAACATACCTTCAGTAAGTAGATCATGAATAATGACATGCAATTCCTGGACTTGGGTAATAACAGACTTGCTATCTACCATTTTGTAGTCTAAAAATTTTGCGGCGACGAATTTCTTCATCTCGGCATCTTCAATTTTGTATTTCTTTTCAAGCGCATTCCACAATTCTTTTGACGTCTCCATGCCACTGTATATATTATACATATTATCATCCAGTCCGCTAAGAATATAATTCTTGCACAGAAAGTCAAAATGCTTTCACGCCTCAATTACGAGAAAGCTTTCATTCTCTGGAGTTTCATCGGGCAGATCAGGAACATATTCCTTGATGAACTTCTGTAGACATAACGTAGTCAAGTAGAAGAATATCTTCTGCTGCCAGCACTTGAAATCAATCCCGGAAAATTTTTCGGGTTTTTCTGCCGATGCCAATGCCGGTGTTCGGCTTGTCGATGCGTTGGCAGTCATCGTTGGAACATGGTTTGTCGATGCGTTGACAGTCACCATCGGAACAACTTGGTTTCCGTTTTCATTTGCCATTTTTTTCCTGAAAAAAAATGAGACAAACAAACGTTTAAAACTAGAGTTAAAAAATCACGTAGATTTTAATCTCCAACAAAACGCCACGAAGGCTTTACTCTCCAAACGGGAGTACACAAAACCACAAAGGATTTAGTTTCTAGAATAATAAGAATAACACAAATACAGAAATAAAAATTATTAAATTCCTTAAGCTTGTTGGTTCCTCGGTTATTATCCTGTATTTGTAAATTATAATTCTGAAAAAAATAACGTTAGCACATAAGCGTAAATATAAATAAAACAGTAATTAATTCAAGCTCATTGAATTCACAGTGTTTCCTGAAGGAATTTAATCCCCTCCTAGTACCCAAGGTTATGGATTATTTCCTTCCAGGATAGAACGAATTACACACTGGAGTAGCGGTACTTCAAACCCCAGTATTTCAGCAAACACAAAGTTCGGCAGCAAATCACACTTACGGATACTTTTTTTGTAGTTTAAAAACAATGCAGAATAAGGGAGGATAACTCAGAAATTGAATGGAAATTCTGAGAGGAAGGAATGCAATGTATAGCCGATGAGTTCGTACTGAAGAGGATATCAACGTTTTTCAGTATTTTTCTCTCCAACTGCTGCTCATATTTATAGCAGTCAGTTAAGAGACCTATCACCCTCCATGGTGGAGGATGCACTTGCTTGGTGGGAGGAACACTTGGCCATGGTGGGAGGACCACTAGGCGGCTGCTGTTGCAACATAATACACGGATTGGAAAATATCCGTTATAAAAACGGATTATATCACGTTAATATTCACTATTAACAAATAAATTTGGTCCAAAAAATTAATCAATCAATCGGTCATTTGACCAAATCCAAATCTAAATCCGAAGCCGAAGCCGAGCCGAGCGAGCGAGCGAGCGACGACGGCGCGAGACTTGCCTTCTTCCTAACTCTTTAAGAGCTACATGAAGTGCATTTGTATATAAACCCATCAAAATTCTTATCCTCTACCAATGAGAGATAATGTCTCATTAAAAAGAGAGAGAAACATATAATTTTACTCAAAATTTTATTTTTCCTCCATTTCCCATTCACCCTCTTTTTAATATCTATCCATATTAAAATATAAAACTCAAACAGGTCCAATAATGACATTTTTATTTTTAAAATTTTTGTGAACCAATAGCACTCGATTTTATCAATGAGATTCTTCTTCTTTAATCCAATTTTCAACAGTGTACTAACAACTGAAGCTCGATAAACAATACTAATTATATCATAAAGGACCAATTCGAACAAACATCAACGAAATTAAAATACTCAATTCATCTTTTTCGAGTTCAAACATCAAACCTACTTCTAAAGTTCAAAGTTTGTTCGTCAATGGTGGATCTAAAGTTTTTGCAATAACTCAAACTACCAGCATCACAAAGAACTTGAAAATTATTCAAGTGTTCGTACACCAAATCGTTCAAACAATGACCTACTATTTGAGTTTAAATTTTCAGCTCCCAATTTGAAACACAACCAACTCCTAAAACTCAAACTTAAAATCTACAACGGAATTTCCCAAATACCGAAGTTAAAGAATTATCTTTTTTTTTTAATCCAACAGTCTTTGATGGGCTGAAACTGTTTCCTCAATATAAACGAAGGAGAAGAACCATATGTATGGATTAAATTTCGGGTTCTTTTGGGGTGGGTTTGGATATCGGGTCGGGGTTGAACGGGTAAGGTAAAAGGGTAGATGGTTAGTTTGTTCCTAAAGAAAGAGTATGTTAGATTTGGGTGTATAAATATTAAAATGGGTAACGTTAGGGGCATATAGTGAAGGATAGTATAACGAGGCGTACTAATAACTAATTTTTTATAGTACAGGGACACATCTGACCCTTTTCCGTTAATTATTTTGAGGACCAAAATTAAGGGAAAAGAGCCGAATCTATCCTTCTACTTTCAGATATTGTCTACATTTAACCTTCGTTATATTATCGGGCCAAATTTACTCTTACCGTTATACTATCAGCCCAAATTTAACCCTACAATCAGCAAACTTTCTAAAATTACCCCTCAGTCTGTCAGGTGACCTAGAATCTCCTAAATCATTTTAATTAAGTTTCTAATTCTTCTTCTTGGTCCACTATTTTTGGAATAATTAGCATTTACCTACTTTCTGAATTAGAGAAAAAAATATATTAAATAATACAACTGTTAATAAATAAAGTATATTAAATTTAAAAATCTAAATTAGGTAGCTTTTCTAAATTCAAAAATTAGTTACAACATTTCAATTTTAATGAATTTGTTGCACCAAATATATGGAGACTTAGCAAGTATTAATGATTGAAGTTGAAGTTCCTCGGAGACTTTACATTGTCGAATTCAACTTTGCTTTAATCAAATGCTTACACATTGTGCACTCTTAAGTTAGTCGATCAAACTCTATACTAACCAGGTAATGACAAAATATATTTGAATAAATATGTACATACATGATGATCAACTGCATATAATACACAATAAATAGACCCACTGAATTCAACGATGTATATATAATTGAGAAAAAATGATATTTTTTAAATAAGTTCAAAACTCATTATTACAAGAAGAGATGTGGGTGCAATGATAATTAAACTAAAATTTATGAATAATTTATATAGTTTAGTAACTTTAGCATTCACATTAATAGTAATTTTTGAAAATAATGGAGCAAGAAGAACAACAAATGATTTAAATAAAAGGAATTTGGGAGATTTTGGATTACTTAACAGATCAAGGGGTAATTTTTAGGAATTTTTACCTCCTATAGCAAAGGTTGATACCTTATTTATTTTAAGTAAATATTCTTTTAAAAAATTATATTTTGTAGCTACCTTTTGATTTTTTAAGGCAAAATTCCTACTTATGATTACCTCCTACTTTTAAGCTATAAAATACTCTTTGTATTATTTTTCTCTTTCATTCTTTCAGATTTTTCTCCACCCCCTCTCTCTCAATGCTAGTCTTCTCCATGGTTACCTCCTCTATCTCTCCGCCTCTTTCTCCATGTTCGACACCTTGCTGATATGATTAAGGTCGGCCCCAACTCAGCTCTGTAAAATTAAGGGATGTAAACCCTAATCTAATTAGTCCATGCTTATCAATTTATCCCTATCGATTAATCAATAATCCTTTAATTTATGCGAAGAGACCACGCACATGGGTACACGTACAAAAAGATATACAAAAGCCATGAAAGAAGGGTTTTGATTCGCGTATCGGCGGTTGCTTCTGCTTAGGAAGTGACCTCGAGTCCGTCACCATCGCCGGACCAAGGCGGTGCGTTTTCACTACCAGCTTCCGGTGAACGGCGGATTCGCCGAAAATTAGGGTTTGTTCTTGAACAAAGATGACGGAGTTTGGGGCTGAGCAACTTGATTTTCTGTTAATATATTTCAATGTATTTTCATGTATTTCGTTGTATTCATTGTCTTTTTTTCTCAATATAATTCAATGTATCACGCTGTATTCCATGTATTTCATTGTATTCACTGTCTTTTTTTTTTCATAGTATTTCAATGTATCCTGCTGTATTATATGTATTTCATTGTATTCATGTCTCGCTATATGCCATGAATGTATTCTTATATTTTTTTAATTAATATAATTTATGTATTCAGATGATTATATAATTTCTCTGAAGATTGCTATGTTTTTTGGGATATTTTTCTGTTGAGAATCTTTTTATAACTGAAAATACAAATTTTGTGTGTTATAATTGAGTTTGTTGAGTTATATTAGGAGTCTATTATGTTAATTGATTCATTTTCCGTTTGAAAACAGTGTAATCCCTTGTTTCACGTCATGAATACAATCGAATACAATAATCTGTCTAGCTGTAATCTCATGTTTCACGTCATGAATACAGTCGAATACAACAACTGATTAGCTGAAGTTCCCTGATTCACCCATATTTTTGCTACTGTGTTCATGAGTACAATAACTTAAATACAACTTGTAACAACAGAAAACGTAACTACAATCCGTAATATAGCAAATGATATTTATAGATAGTTAATTATCACTAAAATGTAGTGTTTTATAAAAATTTTGAATTTCACCCTCGTTTACATGATCACATTAAGTAAAGTGTGAATGGCAGTGAATAAACAATCTTACTTCTTGTGGTGTGAACGTTGTTTGTCAATTTACCTTAGCATATTAAAATGCTCCCTTTATTTTACTTTGAATTTATTCACGTGCCTTTAACAACATTGTACTTGTTGGTATTCTAATTAAGTGAGTCCAGAACCTAATTAATAATTTTTTTAATATAAAATATATTTTTAATGTTAAAAAAAAAATTACTTTTCTACCTATTTCGTAGTTTTATACTGCGAAATACTTCATAATTCGCAGTTGTATACTGCGAAATCTGTGAAATGGGCCCAGGTATATTTCGCAGTAGTTTCATACGAAATGTCAGCAAATATAATTTTTCTTTTTTAATACCTATTTCGCAGTTGTATACTACGAATTTGGTAAATCGCAGTATATAACTGCGAAATAGGTTCATTTTTCGGCCCACTTTCACTGAAAATAATTGCAATAATTTTCATAAAATGTAGTATAATACTGCGAATTGCATTGAAAAATTGTACACCCTAAGGTCAGAATTGCCTTATTTATATGCGCTTCAATTTTATAAAAATTCATTCAACACTTACTAATAACCATACGTTTATTCTCTCTTCTCCTTATCAATCAATTTTTTACAATGTCTGAAGTGCCAAAAATAAGGGTTTTATTGTATTGGGGAGGGGGGGGGGATGAAGTTGTGGTGGAGAATAACTCTGTGAGGTATAGCTCTCCTCCACAGTGTCATGTTCGAGCGGTCGTCCCGCTGATAGTGAGTAGGCTCCCATCCGGGCTCCCTCGGTATCGGCTGAGGATGACCAAACTATCGAAGCACACGCTCCGTGGCATGATACTCAACATAATCCCAAAAGATTAACGGGACGGAGGTGCTCCAAATCAACCGGTCGAGTGAGCAAATAGCGGGTAGGTGGGCAAGCAAGTCGTTGCTATATGGCGTCCAGATGAACTACAAAAAGTAACATATAAATGAGTACGCAAGACACAACTCAATTTAGAACAACCAACTTTAGGTAGATATTTACTTGTCCGTCTATCAACATATCTAATACATCCATAATAAGGGGGAGATTATGGTGAGCATCCGCCCCTCGGTAGGCCCCCCGTCGGAGAATCCATCTAATAGCTAGCGGGAGAGCCGGATAGTCCTGACCGGGATGAAGTGCTAGTAGAGGTGGCTGCAACGGCATGATCCGCTGTCAGGCCCAAACCTAAGATAAAATGTTGATGTAAATTTATGAGTCATTTCACAATATAGAATTTGGGGTAACAAACAATGTATTCGAAAGTATTTTGCACCTCAAGGAGGGGCAGAAAACCCCCAATATCAATTGCTGGACCGATGCTCGCCCGGCACATGCTCCTATAGAGATAGGCCAGAACAGTAGCTCCCCAGCTGTAATGGTGCAGCTCATCCAGGTCCTCCAGACAGTGAAGAAATCGCATACTCATTTTGTTCCCCGAGGTGTCGGGAAACAAGACACACCCGAATAGCAAGAGCAACGCCATCCGAGTGTAACGAATAATCCAGAGATGATCTGTCTCGTGCGTAATATCAGGGTGCAAAACCGCCTTATGATCTCTAATAAGTGACAAACGCACGCGACTGCCACTCCGGTCACCCTCCGGTCTCAAACCAATCATCTGCCCCATCATGTCCACCAGCTGTGCACGTGTCATGCCTCTCCACTGGAGGGGCAGTGTAAAGGCGCGCCCCTCTACGCACAGTCCATAAAAAACCTGGACGTCCTGCAGCGTGATAGTAGCCTCTCCAGTAGGCAAGTGAAATGTATGCGTCTCCGGTCGCCACCGCTCTATCAAGGACGTGATGAGCGACCAGTCAAGCTGCATCCGTCCAAACTCAAAAATAGTATATAGTCCCGTATCCTGTAGGATCTCTAATACACGCGAATGGAAAGGATGCTCCGCGATATACTCCCACAGATCATCAGGCCTCCTGGGGCGGATTTGCTGCAGCGCTAGCTGGCCCTCCCAAACATAGGATGACCTATGGTCGCCCTGCAGCACAAGTAGCTGATCCGCCGCAGGTCCAGGGTGCGCAGGTGGAGGAAATGTCATGTCGTATACTATAATTTAAAAAAATTAATTATTTGTGTTAGTGTAATAAATTAAATAATTAAGTATGATTTTT
>MU790376.1:81546-124117 GCA_026770625.1 Nicotiana glauca
ACCAAATTTGGTTGATAATGGCGAATGGGTTCTGGGGAAGAAGATGGGGTATATTTTATTGGTGTAATTCGCAGTAAACTACTGCGAAATATCGATTCGTAGTAGTTTACTGCGAAATATCAGCGAATATTAAAAAAAAAAATTTAATACCTATTTTGCAGTTGGACTTCCCTAACCGTGTTAATTTGGTTTTATTACTAAGCTTTTTCATTATCACTAATTTGGCGTCTATTACTAATTTGGCGTCTATGACCATCTTTCTAGGATACTGTACAGAGTGTTTTCACTTTTTGTTTTGGTTTTATTTGAAATGCGGAAATTGTTGTCTAAGAAAAGCAAGTGAAGAATGTTTATGATTTCTTTTTTTTTTTGTTAGGGAAGTTCTGAATTAGTTCTGTACATTCATTATTTTCACTATTAAAGACTTGTATGTCTGTTTTCTAACAAATTATTGGCGTTTGCTTAAATTTTTTGAGAAAGTTTTCAACCCAAAAAATAATTTTTGCAAAAACTGTTCTTCAATGAAAAAGTTTTTGCGAAAACTCTTAAAAGAATATTTCTACTCTTGCAAAAGAATATATTTCTACTCTATATGCCTTTGTTTCAAAATTTGAAAACCTTGTTGTAAAAGAAAGTTTTCAACCGTGCTATTTTTACTCAATAACTAGCTTTTTGTGTGTAATTAACTTGAGATTTTTTATATCAAAACCATAAGTAGAGTCAGATCTCATAAATTTTATGCGTACAGTAGTACATAATGGCGGAGCCACATACACCCAAGGGGTGTCAACCGACGCCCCTTCGTCGGAAAATTACACTGTTTAGCTAGGTAATATTTTAAAAAATATGTATATATACTGTATAATGACACCCCTTGACTTCTTGGTGAGTTTGTCTTTTTATATTTTGACTCCTCTTAATGAAAATCCTGGCTCCGCCACTGATTGTACATGTAGGGATGTTCATGAAAAATCGAAAAATCAAACCACACCAAAAAAAAATGATAAATATTTTTGTTTGATTTGATTTTGATTTAAAGAAAAGAATTAATAACTAAAAAAATTAAACCAAATCGATTATAGAAATGCCTATTTAAAACTTGTTATTGCACATTTATTAAAAAAAAGTATATACTTTTTTAAAATTTTATGGTTATTAATCGTTTGCACTCTTGGTTCGTAGCTAGTTCTTTGCCATCATAGTAGTTTCGTTCTTTGTCTTTATATTCTAGTTTGATTGATAGTTTTATTTTCCTAAATCCAAGAGTTTATTCATGTTAAAAGTAACTTATCTTTAATTGAATCATTAAGTTATCGTCACTACTTAATTCAATTATCATCAATATATCTTGGCAAATAAAAAACTTTCTCAAAAAATAATTAGTTTGATAGTGTTAAGTTGGAATATAATCGCCGAAATATGTGTTTGGCAATATATAGCTCATATTTAACAAAAAATAAAAAAATTAACAAAAATTGAATCGATAAAAAACTAACTTTATTGATTTTTTGTTCCATAATTTAAAAATTGACTTAATTAGTTTGATTTTTAAAAAAAAAATCGGCTCAAACAAAACCATGAACACCCCAAGGTACAGGTATTAAGTCAATTTGGAAGATAAAACGATAGTTACGATATGTTTGTTGTCAATGCAGATGTACAAACTTGACCACTAAAAATTTGAAAAAATGACACCGTATAGTTGCTGTAAAAATAATAGCCAAAAAATATATAAAAATTATATATATTTTTTGTATATATATGCATTATGTATGTTATATACAAAAATTATATAAATTTTATACACTTTTTTGACTATCGAATGTAAATAGTTTCTGACGCGAGCTAAAAGTAATAATACCCCTAAAAATTTCATTAAGGTTTCTTTAAGATCTTCTACTGTAGGTCCATAGAGAATTTAAAGTTGTTACTCCCTCCGGTTCACAATAAGTGTCCAATTTACTTTTTTATTTTGTTTCAAAATAAGTGTCCAGTTATGTAATCAAAAAAGAATTTAATTTGTTTTTACAAAATAACCCCTATGTACATATCCCTAAAAAGTTTTTTTACTGCTCACATTAAATGTTTAATTAGGGGTAGTTTAGTCATAGTAAGTATTTTTGTATAAAATTTAATATTTTCTTAATGAGTGTGATAAAAGCAAATTGAACATTTATTATGAACAGGAGGGAGAACTTGTTAATGTACCACTAAAAAAGAATAAAAAAATCCAAACATTACGTCAATGATGATGATTTTCTCGATTAGATGACTTGGAGAAGTTCATGAACCCAAAGCCACATCAGAAAATGAATAAGAATTTTACGATTGGTCAAAAATATCCTCTAGAAAATTTATTTTTAGAGTAATTCCCTATGATATTTCACTAGCTATAAGTTCTATTTTCAATCAACTTTTAATGGGAGATTGTGTACCTTATCTTTTGTCATGCTTAAATCATTAACAATTAAAAAAACCAAAAAATATTAACTTTTCGTTAATTAAAAAAAAGGCAACTGGAAATTTCAACGATCAAGAAAAAACGAGGATGGTCTTGAAAGATATCTTTGAATATCTTTAAAATCTCAGAGCCATTGCTCATTGATGATTGAGCCTCTACCAGCAGGGGCGGACCCACGTGGAGAGAAGTGGGGTCACCGGCACCCGGTAATTTCAGAAAAAACTATCGATATATATGTTTATATACTTTCAAATTATGATATATATCTCTCTGTGACTCCTCAAACTCAAAATCACTTTGGGTGCACTAGTAGTTGCTGCTACTTTCATGACAAATTTCTTCCTTAATTTTCAAAGCCCGCATGCAACCACCAGTTATTAGTCCGCCTAAAGCTATCGCGTAATTGTTCCGTCGTGACCCTACTACCTACAAACACTGTTAAGGTAATGTTATAGTGCACCCGCTACCTTTAAATCTTGGATCCGCCTCTGTCTACCAGAATATTTAGTTTGTTTTAGAAGAATAATGATTTTGTCTTTTCTTTCTTTTTTCTTAGATAACAATTTCCGCATTTCAAATAAAACCAAAACAAAAAGTGAAAGCACTCTGTACAGTATCCTAGACAACTTTACTTCTCAAAAATATCTAATTAACAGCCAATTAACACGGTTAGGGAAGCCCAAAGATGGTCATAGACGCCAACACAAAGACATGATTACTATTTTGTAGGCACACGCAGTATAGTATTGCGTTTTTTTATTAAAAAAATATTTTATTTTAATTATAAATAGTGTTATATTGCGTTTAACTTTAATGTTAACTTTTTGTTAAAGTAAAACTTAGTATTTATATTGCGTTTTAGTTAGAAATATAACTATTTTTTAAAAACTATATAAACTTATTTTGGCCAAAAAAAAAGATTTTTCAGGCCCCATGTGTAAGTCATTTCCCGTACAAAGTCCAAACTTATTCTAGTACTATCTGAATAAAAATAGAAAAACAAAGTACGTCTAAAATGGGAAATATTCAGTAGCCCAAATTTGATAAAACAAAATGGGCACACAAGACGCCTTAGTCCATTTTGATTTATTTAATTTGTTCCCTTTATATTTTGCTTTCCAATTCTGCAATTGCAAATCAGAAGCTATGAGCAATGCTCCCTCCACCAGAATAAGAAGACTCGCCATTGAAATCCATCATGTTCAAGCAATCTGGAATCTCATTGTCTGATGCCATTAATTGATCCCAGAATTCTTCTTCTTTTCCAATATCAACATCTGTTTTATTTCCCTGCTGTAACTCATGTTGTTGCTGGGACATAGAAAATGAAGTAGAAGTGGTTGCATTCTGCTGTTGAATTGATGTATAATCAGCAAATGAGAAATTAAGCTTAGCTCTAGGACCTCTAAACTCAATAGCAGCTCTATCATAAGCTCGAGCTGCATCCTCTGCTGTATTAAAAGTCCCAAGCCATACTCTAGCCGCCCTTCTTGGATCTCTAATTTCCGCTGCCCATTTTCCCCACGGTCTTTGTCTCACTCCTCTGTAATTCTTCTTCTTTTTCTTGGCAACAATCTTGGCCTTGTTGTTGTTATTATCCGCAGCAGCAACTGGGGCTCCAAAATAGTTGCAGCCTAAACACCCTTTTATTTTACAGAACTGACATGGCTCTGGTTCTGTTGGAACTCGAAACAAAGGAGGCTCAAAACTAGACATGCACGTAGAAGGTGAAGTTGAAGAAATAATGGTGTCACAGTTTGTGGTCATAGCATACTGAAATTCTTGAGTTGTATCACCTGTTATGACATTTGTTAAAGCAGAAACCATAATAGAAAACTCTTGTTCATCTGTGAACTTTGGCTGTGAAATTAGATGGTTGATTGAAACAGTTTCCTCTTGTTTAGCTCTCTTGGTTGACCTCTGCATAGTTGAAATAAAGGTGAAAATATTGGTCTATGGGTTTCAGACTTTCAGATAGTTTTCTGGTGTTCCAAGTTATTTGCTTTATATACGAGGGAATGGGAATAAAGATCAACGTGGATAAGCAAAGTTAGTAGTAGTAATACACTTTCTGTACACGGGTTTGATTTTTAGCTTAGCTGGCATATTAAAATTAGTTTAGTTTTGTGAGCACGTGGGAATACGGATTGGTGAAATTGACGTATTGGTTTCTAGTGGGTTTGGAGATGAGATGGCAGTTATACGGGTCGGGTTTCAGGTTAATACTTGATGACATGGCAGGAGAGGAAGCGTTCAGACAATGAACTATGACGTAATGTCTTACCGAAGGAGAGAGGTTTGGAATATTTGGGAGACAAGACCCGGGACAGTTGACAGTCAAATGTCGCTTTGAAGTTAAAAGGACCAAAGTACCACAGCCACCTCGTTTCCGTACTCCTCTTTTGTCTAATTTTTATAGTAACAGTATGAATGAATTTAATGTTTAAAATGTTAAATTTCATTATATTTTATATTAGTGGTAGTTGAAGAAAATAATACCAAGTTTAGGGACTCTATCCATATATTGAACCTAGTTTAATTAATAGAAGAAACACACATCAAAGTTTAAATTTTGTTAGTTGTTTATTTCATTTGTATAAATTGCTAAATATATTTCTTTCAACCATTAAATGACCGAGTTTGTTTTGATAGCACACGCATCGCCTAATAATTTTCCGGGATATCAAATACAACCTAAGTAATCATAGCACCACCCCGCCATGAGCGTTTTTTATTTTTTGACGTTTTACGGCGATAAAACCCGAATTCCCCATGATTCCCATATTTTCATATGTTATAGCCCACACCTTATTAGCATCATAGGAGACAACAAATAAATGGAAGGGCAATAACAAAATACTATGCAAAACAAAAAATAGTGTGAATACAACATAAACCGCTAATAGTCATAGACAAAACTCCATTGGACTATCCGGTACAAAGAGGAAAAACGCTCGACTGCCCGTAACCTACAATCCTAATGCTTGACCTCCACACATTCCCATAGAGTCATATCCTTGAAAATCTGAAGTCGTACCATGTCCTGCCTAATCACGTCGCCCCAATACTTCTTAGGCCGCTCTCTACCTCTTTTCGTACCTGCCAAAGTTAACCGCTCACATCTCCTAACAGCGGATCTAGGATTCTCCTACGCACACGCCCGAACCATCTATGTCTCGCTTCCCGCATCTTGTCGTCCATGGGAGCAACACCCATCCTCTCCCGAATATCTTCATTCCTAATCTTATCCACATTAGTATGCTCGCACATCCATCTCAACATCCTCATTTCGGCTACTATCATCTCTGGATATGTGAATTCTTGACTGGTCAACACTCAGCTTTATACAACATGGATGGTCTAACCACCGCTCTATAGAACTTACCTTTAAGTTTCAGTGGCTCATTCTTATCACATAGGATTCTAGACGCTAACTGCCATTTCATCTACCACTCCATTACGGTGCGTGACATCCTCATCGTTCTCTCAATTTCCTTGGATAATTGATCTTAGATACTTGAAACTTTTTCTATTGGGGGTGACTTGTGAGTCGAGCCTCACTTCCACATCTGCTTCCCCCCGTCACTCTGCTGAACTTACACTCCAAATATTCCGTTTTAGTCCTACTCAACTTGAAATTTTTGGACTCTAGAGCTTGCCTCCATACATTCAGTCTCTCATTAACGTCGCCTCGCATCGCATCAATTAGTTGTCACAAATAAAAGTACTCGAGTATCACATGATCATAATACTTTTTTTGAGATAATTATTTTTAGAGAGCACGACGGAAAATTTGAAATGGAGGGAGTATTGTGTTTCATTAATCTTTCCAAGTTTTTTGGGGGTGGGGGGAGTTCCTAGGCAGGCGGCCATCAAAATCACCAGGTGATTCTCTATGTGTTTTAGGCCCCACCATGTATGTCATATCCCGTACAAATTCAAAAATTTGACTATTCCCAAGTACATTTATGATAAAATCCTAAAAACCAGAAAAAACGAAGTAAATCTAAACTGGGAAATATTCAGTACCCCAAATTTGATAAAACTAAATGGGGCATACAAGACACCTTAGTCCACTTTGATTTATCAATTTTTTCCTTTTCTCTGTTCCTTTCCAATTCTTGAAATTGCAAATCAGAAGCTATGAGCAATGCTCCCTCCACCAGAATATGAAGACTCGCCATTGAAATCCATCATGTTCAAGCAATCTTGAATCTCATTGTCCCATTTCATTAATTGATCCCAGAATTCTTCTTCTTTTCCAATACCAAAATCTGTTTTATTTCCCTGCTCTAACTGTACTGGCTCTTGTTGTTGCTGGGATGAAGTAGTGGCATTCTGTTGTAATTGAGTTGATGTGTAATCAGCAAATGAGAAATTAAGCTTAGCTCTATGACCTCTAAATTCAATGGCTGCTCTATCATAAGCTCGAGCTGCATCTTCTGCTGTATTAAAAGTTCCAAGCCATACTCTAGCTGCCCTTCTTGGATCTCTAATTTCTGCAGCCCATTTTCCCCACGGTCTTTGTCTCACTCCTCTGTAATTCTTCTTCTTTTTTTTTTACATCAATAATTGTCTTCTTGTTATTATCAGCAGCAGCAACTGGGGCTCCAAAATAGTTGCAGCCTAAACATCCTTTTATTTTACAGAACTGACATGGCTCTGGTTCTGTTGGAACGCGAAACAGAGGAGGCTCAAAACTAGACATGCACGTAGAAGGTGAAGACGATGAAACAATGGTGGCACTGTTTGTGGTCATAGCATATTGAAATTCTTGAGTTGTATTACCTGTTATAACATTTGTTAAAGCAGAAACCATGATAGAAAACTCTTGTTCATCACTGAACTTTGGCTTTGAAATTTAGATGGTTGACTGAAGTTTCTTCTTGTTTAGCTCTCTTGGTTGACCACTGCATTGTTGAAATTTGAAAAGGTGGAAACTTTTGTCTTTGGCTTTCAGATTGTTTTCTGGTTTTGAACTTCTTTGCTTTATATACGAAGGAATTAGAAAAAGATCAACGTGGATAAGCAAAGTTATAGTAATACCCTTTTGGTACACGGGTTTGATTTTAGCTGAGCTGGCATATTATATTACTCCCTTTGTATTATATTATTTGAGGTAGTTTGATTCGGTACGAAGTTTAAGAAGAAAAAAAAGAAGACTTTTAAAAGTTATGGTCTTAAAAGCTTAAGGGGTAAAAAATTTGTAGGGCTATGCCATTTGTGTGGCTATAAAAACTTTTCATTAAGGATAAAAAAAGTAACATAAAGAGTTTAAAGTTGAATTATTTTTAAATTTAAAAATATATCATTTATTTTAAAATAAACTAAAATAAAAAATAACTAATTTAATATGAAACGGAAGGATAGTTTATTTTTGTGGGCACGTGCGAATTAGATGATGAAGTTGACATATTGGTTTCTAGTGGGTTTGGAGATGAGGGTCATACGGGTCGGGTTCCCGGTAATACTTGATGACATGACAGAGGAGTAAGCGTTCACACGGTAAACTATGACGTAATGCCTTACCGAAGGAGAGGGGTTTGGAATTATTGGGAGACAAGGCTTGGGACAGTCGGCAGTCAAATAAATGTCGCCTTGAAGTTAAAAAGGATCAAAGTACCACATGATCCACATCACCTTGTTTCCGTACTTCTCTTTTGTCTAATTTTTATAGTACAAAAACATATGTTTAAGATGTTTAATTTCATTATATTTTATATTAGTGATAGTTGAAGAAAATAATGCTACTCCTACCAAGTTTAAAGACCCATCCATACATTGAACCTAGTTTAACTAAGGCAAAATACATCGACAATTTCCTAAATTTGTTCATATTTTTCACTTAAACACTTTATTTTAATTAATTTATTTGAACGCTCCAACTTCATTTGAAATGTGTCGTTTAGACACAATTTTGTGACGTGACATAGTGCGTGTATTACAATATTTTTCAGAAAACATGAGAGATCAATTTTTTTTTAAAATTCTTTTCTCTTTCTTTTTTCCTCCTACACTTTCACACACCATTACCCCCCCTCTCCCTCTCTCCACTAGTCCACCACCATCCACCTTATTGTCTTAGTTTTCATTGCCGGACTTGATGGAGATTGTCGGAAAAATCCCAAACATGTGTTCAGTGCAATTTGAATAATTGCCATATAAAGAGTTTATGGGGTCAAATTCTACCCATTACGTCTCCACGTTGGTAGAAACGACCAACGAATATATGCGAAGCGAAGTAAGGGTACGACCTAAGGACGTCGGAGTGAACTGTATCATCGTTCTCGTCGTCTCCCCGAAGGAACGCGACCAATCTCTGTATTATTTTATTATTTCAAAGAGGGTCTCCTATTATAAAAAAGGAAGAATCCCAATGTTGTAGAGGGGATCTGGATTTTTATTGAACAAGCATCAAACTCTCTCTCTTTCTCTCTCTTTCTCTCTTGAGTATCCAATCCATTAGAAGCAAAAAAGAACACAACACATATCTCTAGGTCTCATTATCTTCGATTACGATTTACTCTTGATTCATTTTGATTGTTTTCACTTATAAAGTATTTAACATCTTTTAAGTCAAATAATTTGGCGTCGTCTGTGGGGATTTCGACAATCGAAA
The DNA here is from genome assembly GCA_026770625.1 of Nicotiana glauca. NCBI lineage: Eukaryota > Viridiplantae > Streptophyta > Magnoliopsida > Solanales > Solanaceae > Nicotiana > Nicotiana glauca. The sequence continues at coordinate 90,627 of MU790376.1, forward strand.
TTATAATTTGCACCTAGAATATCAAGAAAGAGCAACGAACCACCGTTCTTCACACCCTACAGAAGCCAAAAATGGCAGAAAATGATGCAAGAATGAAAGCAATAACAAGCATCACAGCCAATCTCATAGGCCCTCTCAACGAGGCCAGCAGAGAGAACATCTTGAGTACAACACCTGGTAGTGCACCGGATGGAGAGATCTCACCCTCTTCTTCTGAAGGCCCCTGACAATTTTGCACGAGAAAGGAGCCTCTACATCTGCAGTCAAAGAAACACCACCCCCGAGGGTCAAGAAACTACTGGAGAAGTGGTTGATGAACACTCTAGGTAGCTTGCTTGAAAAGGCACCCCAAAGCAACATTAGAAATCCGTCAGTGGCAGACATCGCCGCTACCACCGGTGAACCCGATATTGTACGAACAAATAACACCCACATCGATGTCCAGGCCAATGATGGTGCACTCGCAGCCATCCTTAAGAAGATGGAAGAAATGGAGAATGAGAATAAAGCACTTCGAGATCAAATGAAAGAGCATCAATAAAGAGTAGACAAAATTCTCGGTGCTCCTAAGTTATTGCCAAAACGCGACGTAGGAAGATTCGTCGAACAGCCGTACAGCAAGGAGACTGCCCCTCACCCGATCCCGAAAACGTTCAAGATGCCGCCTTACTTGAGGATATATGATGGGACTACGGATCCTGAAGACCACCTGATCCACTATGTGACCGCTGTGAAGGGCAACGATTTGTCAAAAGAACAAGTACAATCCGTACTGCTGAAAAAGTTCGGAGAAACGTTGACAGGGGGGCCCTAACATGGTACTCTCAGCTACCAACTAGGACAATATCAACATTCGAAGAAATGGCAGATAAGTTTGTCCAGGGTCAACGATATCTTCGCTGTCAGGCAAACCGTATGAGAGGGACTCAGGGACTTCCTGGCCAGGTTCAACAGGGTAAGGATGAGCCTACCAAATATATCGGAAGGCATGGCAGTCGCAGCTTTCTAAAACGGCCTGAACAGAGATGGTTCAAGGGCGACCAAAAAGTTACTGAGCCGACTCATGAAATATCCCCCCACCACATGGGAAGAGATCCAAAACACCTACTATGCCGAAGTACGACGGATGAGGACAGCCTCAATGGAGTGACCCAATGCCTAACGACGATACAATCAGAAACAAGAAGGGATCGACACAACGACGGGCGAAGGGAACAACTCCCGCGCTTCAACAAAGAAAGGCATCACCCCTATGTTAGATCCTCCCATCCACCACTGCCGAGGCACACAGAGGCATTGCAACGATATGTTGCTCCACTCCGGAATGAAAAAGGTATGCCCCATTTATTATCATCCCATAACTTTTGTATGTCTCCTTCAGGAATAGTGTACGCACTGGAGAAGTTGGGCACCAAGGTGCAATGGCCGCAGAAAATGAAATCAGATCCTACCACAAGAAGGTCGAATGTCCTGTGCGAGTTCCATCAGGAAAGAGGACACAAAATCGAAGACGGCATAGGTCTACGACAAAAGGTAGTTAGGATGCTAAACCAAGGATACCTGAGGGAGCTGCTTAGCGATAAGGGAAAGACCAACTTCGCACGAGGGCGAGAACAACCCCAAGGGCTACCGAAACCACCTTCGCCATCACGTACCATAAACATGATCGTCGGAGGCGGCAATGATTTAGCAATCAACCACGTAAAATTCACCACCACGCATAAATTGAAACGAACAATCGCCCACAAATGGTATGACGACTTTGAAGAAAGTATCACCTTCGATAAGTCTGGTGCCGACGGTTTGTCTTTTCCTCATTATGATGCTTTGGTCATAAATTTACGTATTGTCGATACTGATGTTAAGAGAATCATGGTTGACGACGGAAGCGGCACCAGTATTATCCATCCAAGAGTCCTTGTGCAAATGAGACTCGAAGATAAGATAATACCGCGTTGCATAACACTGATATGTTTTAACAATGCAGTAGAACAGACCTCCGGAGAGATATCATTACCGGTTTTAGCGGGGGGAGTCACGTTGGAAACCACTTTTCACGTCATAAATCAGGAGACGGCCTACAACGCCATCATAGGATGCCCTTGGATACACTCCATGCAAGCAGTCCCCTCAAGCTTCTACCAAGTGATCAAGTTCCCTACCCCATGGGGAGTATTTAGAATTTGTGGCTAGCCGCGCACCACACAAGAATACTTACGAATCGCTCAAGACTGTGCCCATACCAAACAGTTGAAAGGAGAAAGTGTGGAGGCATAGCAATAAGCCATGTCGGGGACTAAGGTCGACCCGACAATGGAAGCCATCAAAGATCCAGATGTCGTAGAAGCCTTCAAAGCGACGGTCGAGGATCTCGACCCAGTCCAACTAGACAGCACCGACACCACAAAGAAAGCCTACATTGGGCACAGCCTCTGCGACCCAAGTAAGTACCATGAATTTCTAACTAACCACGCAGATTTATTTGCCTTTTCTCATTCAGATATGCCGGGAATCCCAAGAGACACCGCCACTCACAAGCTGAACGTCGACCCACTGTATCCGCCCGTGCGGCAAATTAGAAGGAAGTTCAATGCCGCAATCAACGAGGCGGTCAGTAAAGAAGTAGATAAGCTACTAGCCAACGGGTCTGTCAGAGAATCAAAGCACCCCCAATGGGTCGCCAATGTCGTCATGGTCAAAAAGAAAAATGGGAAATGGAGAATGTGCGTTGATTTCACCGACCTTAACAAGGCATGCCCGAAAGATTTGTTCCCTTACCCCATATCGACTAGTTGATCGACGCCACCGCAGGACATGAACTACTAAGCTTCTTAGATGTCTACTCCGGCTACAACCAGATCATGATGGCTGAGGAGGACCAAGAAAAGACAACTTTTATCACCCACCAAGGGACGTATTGCTACAAGGTGATGCCCTTCGAACTAAAAAATGCAGGGGCAACGTATCAGAGACTGGTTACCAAAATGTTCAAGAAATCTTGGCAAGACCATGGAGGTCTATATCGACGATATGCTAGTGAAGTCGGCAAAGAAAGAAGAGCACATCGACCATCTGAAAGAAGCCTTCGAGATACTAGGACAATACGGGATGAAGTTGAACCCAGAAAAGTGCGCCTTCGGCATGGCCTCGGGAAAGTTTTTGGGTTTCCTCATATCACAACGAGGTATCGAGGTCAACCCGGACCAGATCAAGGCAATAAATGCAATACCTGAGACTTTGAGCAGCAAAAATCAGGTAGAAAAGTTGACAGGACGAATAGCCGCCCTATCCAGGTTCATCTCGCGATCCTCCGACAAGTGCCATAAGTTTTTCAATGTGTTGAGAAAAGATCACGGGCTGCAGTAGAATGAGGAATGCGTCGAGGCCTCGAGAAAATTAAAAGCATACTGATCTTCGCCACCGTTTCTAGTCAAAGCGAACCTAGGCGAATCTTTGCTGGTATATCTGGCGGTGTTCGAAGTCGCTGTCAGCGTAGTCTTGGTCCGCAAAAACAAAGGTACGCAATCTCCTATTTATTATATCAGCAAAACCCTAGTGGATGCCGAAACACGGTACCCAAACCTCGAGAGTTTGGCCCTGGCACTGGTCGTAGCTTCACGAAAGCTTAGACCCTATTTTCAATGCCACCCTATAAAAGTAATAACGACCTTCCCCCTGAGAAGCATCCTACACAAGCCTAAACTGTCGGGCAGGCTCGCCAGATGGGCCATAGAGCTCAGCGAGCACGACATATCCTATCATCCAAGAAATGTCATCAAGTCGCAGGTACTTGCTGACTTTGTCACCGACTTCAGCACAGAGATATTGCCGGAGGCGGAACTGGAGGCCATTCGTGCCTCCCCTAGTACTGACCTTTGGAGCCTCTACACTGACGGCGCCACTAATGTCTCGCGATCGGGACTGGGACTCGTTCTCGAAGTCCCCACGGGCGAAATAATTTGTCAATCCATACTATGCCCCAAGATGACTAACAATGAGGCCGAGTATGAGGCTGTGGTTGTAGGTATGAAGTTAGCCATTAAATACGGGGCTCGACGACTCATCCTCCATTGCGATTCCCAACTCGTGGTGAACCAGGTCACTGGGACTTACCAAATTAAGGAGTAGAGACTACAAAAATACCAATCAGAAATCCACAAGTTGATGCCTGAGTTCGACGACTCATCCTCCATTGCGATTCCCAACTCGTGGTGAACCAGGTCACCGGGACTTACCAAATTAAGGAGCAGAGACTACAAAAATACCAATCAGAAATCCACAAGTTGATGCCTGAGTTCGACGAGTGCCGCTTTGAGAAAATCCCTAGGGCACAAAATGTTGAAGCAGACGGCTTAGCGAAAATGGCTGCAACCACCAAAAATATCAACAGGGAGAGTGTAGTCACCCTCCTCCATTCAGCTATCGATCACGCTGAGGTACTCTCCTTAAATCTGACTTGGGACTGGCGCAACCAATTTGTCTCCTATCTGCAGGACGGGACACTCTCACTCGACAAAAAAGAAGCCAAGAAGCTCCGTGTACAAGTCACCCGATACAACCTGATAAATCACGATCTCTACAAAAGGACATTTGGCAGACCCCTCGCTAAGTGACTAGGGCCGCACCAAACGAGGCAAGTACTCGAAGAGGTGCACGAGGGTCATTGTGGTGCCCATACAGGTAATCGCGCCCTCGTCCGTTGCATCATCCGAGCCGGTTATTACTGGCCCACTATGAAAAAGAGGCAGCAGAGTACGTTCACAGGTGCGAACAGTGCCAAAAGTACGCCCCCATGATACATCAACAAGGAGAGCCTCTCCACTCAGTAACCTCACCTTGACCCTTCATTAAGTGGGGAATGGACATAATTGGTCCCCTACCAGCGGGACGAGGAAATGTATGATTTCTATTAGTTTTAACTGACTATTTCTCCAAGTGGGTGGAAGCAGGTGCGTATGCCCAGATACGCGAACAGGAAGTCATCGCCTTCATATGGAAAAACGTAATATGATGTTTCGGCATCCCCAAGGAAATCAGCTGCGATAATGGCCCCCAATTCATTGGCAAAAAGACAATTAAGTTCTTCGAGAAATGGCACATCAAGCAAATACTCTCCACGCCATATCACCCGCCGCCAATGACCAAGCAAAATCTTCCAACAAAACGATACTGAACATACTAAAAAAGAAACTCGAAAGAGCTAAAGGGCTGTGGCCCGAACTACTACCGGAAGTGTTGTGGGCACATCGGACCACGCCCAAATCCAGCACGGGAGAAACACCATACTCACTGGTCTACGGAACCGATGCGGTCATACCCGTCAAAATCGGAGAACCAAGCCTAAGGTATTCACATACCAGCGGAGCAGATAACGACCTGAATAGACTTCAAGACCTCGACGAGGCCGAGGAACAAAGGGACATGGCCCACATAAGAAATGCGGCCCAAAAATAACAGGTCGAAATGTATTACAACAAATAGCCAAAATAAGACCACTCAAAGTGGGTGATTACGTCCTCAAAGCCAAAACGTTGGTGTCAAAAGACCCGAGCGAAGGAAAATTGGGCACCAATTGGGACGGACCATATAAAATCACAGCAGCGACGAGCAAAGGAGCATTCCAATTGGAAACAATGGAAGGAAAAACACTCCAAAACAATTGGAACGTCGCCCACCTCAAGTACTTCCATTTCTGAAAGGCGTCTCCCGAGTTGTACTCTTTTTCCCTTACCCGAGTTTTGTCCCAATTGGGTTTTCTCGGGGAGGTTTTTAACGAGGCAGCGGATGGTACACCTGGGGGTATCTGAGGACAAGTTTATCATATCACCCACTCAATACGCCCTCCAGGCCGATATAATAAAGGGACTAGCCTAGGTGAATCTCCATTGTGTAAACGACTAAGGCCACCATCTCCATTGTGTAAACGGCTAAGGCCACCATCTCCATTGTGTAAACGGCTAAGACCACCATCTCCATTGTGTAAAAATCTGTGTTCTAGACTGATCCAAAGTTCTCTTGCAGATTTAGAGTAGATAACACTATCTCCAATGTCTTTGGAGAGTGAATTCAAAGCCAAGAAGTGACCATATCGTTGAACCTGGTCCATGGTTGGTATTCCTTGGCTGTGGTGGCAGGAGCACCACAGGTTCCATAAATAAATCCCAATTTATTCTTCGCTAAAAGTGCAATCAGAACAGACCTTTTCCAAACTTGAAATCCTTTTTCATCAAAGGATGAATTCACCAAGCTCATTCCTGGAGTATCTGATGAATGCAAGAAATAAGGGTGAATTGGATCGAAGTTATCTCCATTTCTGGAAGCAGTTCGAGGGAGAGTGACATCTGTTGTACCATACATAGTGAGTGAAACTGTGATGAACAGAAAATTGAAGAAGAATGAAGATTAATCTAGAAACGAGCAATGTGTGCTCTGATACCAGGAAGGAATGTAAATATGAGAATAGATTTGTGAAATTTTCTGTGTATCTCATTATCTGTAGTAATGGTGTATTTATACAAGTATTTGTGTAAAGAAAGAAAAAGAAAAAATAAGAAAACTAGAAAATTATATATACAGTTGTCCACTCGTTATTTGCTATGTAGTAACCAATTAATAGAATAATATTCTTCTCTATCTATTTATATGGTTCACATGTGTGGAGATTTAATGTAGAATCCAAACTTGTGAAGCTGTATATTTCCTCATAGATTTGATCAAGGGGCAGGATTAAGCCATGTGTCAATGTTGAAGATGAGTTAGACTTTGTCCTAGAGATATCCGAAACATAGTCTAATGTTCTTAAACCTAAAGTGTTCTGTCTCTCATTCTCTTCTTCCTTATGAAAGTGAATAGCCGCCATTGACATCTTCTTTTCCACCATTGATACCTTCTTCTCAACAAACTCGCTCTCGTTTCTCCTTAAATATTCATAGCTAAATCCAAAAAAATTTAAAGATCTCTTGGTTGATATGTTAGATGTATTAGCTTTGGTATTTTTGTAGAAAGCTCAATAACCATGGTGTCGACTGCTAAGCTCAAATCTGTTAACTTTCACAGGTTCTTTTAATCCATTTTTGTTATTCCTTTATTTCATAGACGGTGTGCTTTGGATTTTTCCAGTTCCGGTTCATTTCACATGCGGTAATCAAAGTCAATTTTGAGCCTTTTTTCTTGGCCTCTTTGTTTGACTTAAAAGATGCTAAATACTTTATAAGTGAAAACAATCAAAATGAATCAAGGGTAAATCGTAATCGAAGATAATGAAACCTAGAGATATGTGTTGTGTTCTTATTTACTTCTAATGGATTGGATACTCAAGAGAGAGAGAGAGAGAGAGAGAAAGAGAGAGAGTTTGATGCTTGTTCAATAAAAATCCAGATCCCCTTTACAACATTGGGATCCTTCCTTTTTATAATAGGAGACCCTCCTTGAAATAATAAAATAATACAGATATTGGTCGCGTTCCTTCGGGGAGATGACGAGACCGATGATACAGTTCACTCCGACGTCCTTAGGTCGTACCCTTACTTCGATTAGCGTATATTCGTTGGTCGTTCCTACCAATGTGGAGACGTAATGGGTAGAATTTGACCCCATACAGTTAGTCCCTCCATTCGTCGGTGACACATCGAGGTGCGTCCCCCGATGGACGGAACCGTGAACCTCATTCTGGGAGAATTTGACCTTGCTTGAAGACGGCGTCATGAATGAGAGTGAACGTTTGAGATTATTGAAATGTTGACGCACACTCTCTTTCTTAGAGTGATGCCATCACACGCATGTGTCATCATTATGCATATTCGGGATGAAGCACAAAAGGCGTTCTGATCATGGCTTCCCGCACCCGTTTGAATTCTATTTCTTCGATTTCAATGCATCCCAACCCTATAAATAGGGGAAGGGTTTAACTTGATCCGACTTTTGATCATTTGCAAGCATTTTCTATCCTTCTAAGAAAACACTCCCTTTCTACGAAACCCCACCGTTCCTCAGAAATTACACTTTTTGTTGTGTCTTTCACCGCTCCCTGAACGAAAATTATGGCAAAACCCCGACAGGATAATAATTCGAGGGCTCGCGATAACATTCCATCTGATGTACCACCTCCATTTGGCGGTGATGAGGGAGAAGTAGAAGAGGACCTCACCCCTCTTACTGTGGACAACGTGCTACCAAAGCAACTTCTTGTTAGGAAAGACTTTCAAAAGGACTCCCCAGCGCAACCTTCGGAGCATTTTGAGTTAACGCAGGATCACTTAGAGGGTTTTCGCACATCGTTCGACATATCTGCTCATATGGAGATGGTCCCAACAGGAACAGATTATGCGAACGTCCACAGACCGGGATTTGCGCATTTTATGAATATCCATTTTTAATTGGTTATGGTCTTCCCATCTTTGCTTTGGCGGGGGAGCTTTGCCGCTTTTACAACATGTGTCCATCTTAACTTAATCCATACACCTTAAAAGTGTGTAGAATAATGTCTACATACGCGGAGCTGGCCAGGTGCGAGGTCTCTGTCCATCACCTTTTGCAATTATTATCTAAGGGGTACCATGCTGCATTTGAAGAGCCGTGGCTCGAAGGGGCTGGTGGTAAAGACCGATGACCGATCCAACCATGGTTACTGGCGTAGGTACTTCTTTATTAAAATGGAGCACCTGGTGTCTAACCCTGTCGGGTTCCTAGAGAGGTGAAATTCGAAATGTAAGCGTTTCCATTCGTCGAATTCTTTATCATACGTGACCTCGGCGGTTCTGGTCGTACCATTGTCAAGATTTTTCCTTTTAATTTGCAGCAATGGCTCATACACCCCGGTTCATCATTGGTATGAAGCAATGGGTAGTCGGTTTACTGCTTTACGCGGAGGAAACCCGCACATGGTCCGCATTTCTTCAATGCTACCGCCCCGTAGGCCCTTCAGGTAGTTCTTCGACTTTAGTCGGTTGTTTCCACAAATCATCAACTGAACTATTAGCGTCGACAGGTCGAACCATTCCCAGGAGAAAGGCGACGGTATCTACCTCCGATCGATTGGATATTAACCCGGATGCTCAGGAGGTAGTTTGTGTATCCGTCAGGGAGGGTATTCCCATAGTTCCTTTACAAGAGGTTGCGCCTGTGGAGGTGGCTATGAATGAAGTGACACCATCGATGCTATCTCTGCAGCCTGCTGATGAGCCTTTTGAGGGCGAGGAGCCTGAGGAGAGAAAAAGGCGGAGGCTTGAGACGGGCAAGGCGGTGGCGACTGATGATGAAAGGAGTAGCGTGCCTCGTCAAACACCTGGACATGTCTTCATGGCTAACACTATTCGTTCGGGGAGGTTGGCCTATCAGGCGAGTGCTGCTGCCGGTGCCAGCTCAGTTCGTGCTGTTGAGGGTAGCTCGACAACCATCATTAGCGGGGATGCTAAGGGATCGGACCCTGAGATCGCCCAAGAAGATATGGACGGGCTGACAGAAGGCCTCACGCATGTGGAGATGATGGCGGACGGGTCCGATCGCCGAATCATGATTTCGGGGGCTTATAATTTATTACAGCACAGCGAGGAGGCGGCGTTGGAGATGGCTTTGTTATGTGCCGCCCCCGAGCGTGAAATGCTAAGAGCTGTCAGTGATGCAGAGCTATCTCGAAGGGTCGCCGGCATGACTTTACAGGTAAACTTCTGTTCTTCCGCGTGTTGTGAGGTTGACCTTGATGTGTACTAACTCATGTTTTCTCCTTAGACCCTTGTTTTGGAGGTGGAGAGGAGGCGTCCCGAGCAGAAGAAAGCGACCATTTTCAATAAATGGTGAAGAAGTATAAGAGGTTCCGCTCCAAGCATTGGGCGGCGGTGGACCTTTTCCAACAGGACCCCAAATTTCGGGTGTTCCGGGAAGGTCTTGAACAGAAGGAGGTGCAATTGAAGCGCAGGGTGGCTGAGCTGGAAAAGACTGATGAGAAGTTGGTGAAGGCTGTGGCTCGTAATAGTGAGCTAGAATCACTCCTCAAATCGAGGGAAGAGGAGTTGGAGCTTAGTCGTGGGGTGGCGGCAGAGGTTGCCGATTTGCACCGTAGGGTGGCGACCTTGACTACCGAACTCGAAGCCAATGTGGCAGAGGTCGACGTTCTTAGGCGTATTATCCTACCAAGGCCTGGAAACGTGGCTTGACCTTCTTCTTCCCCGCTCTTGTCTAACGAGGATGCGCGTCGTGATGCACATGAGATGTGGGTTTATGCGGAAGCCAGACTGGACGTATACAAGAAACTTCTCATTGTGGGTCGTGCCTCTGAGGAGGAGGTTCAGGAGCAGTGGCGCGAGGCTCGTGCCGCTCGGGCAGTCTGCGGGTATAGTTCCGACTCTCTTGACCGGGAGGGCTATGCTTCAGAGGACGTTAACCAGTTGGATTCCGACTCCTGGTTCAATGAAGCTTACCGCCTTGGTGGTGACGGTTGAGATGGCGAACAGAAGGGGGCGATGGGTAAGATGGAGAGGCTTCTTAAAATTTGTAAATATTTTGCTTTTTGTAGAATGTAATGGGGGCCCTTTGCGGGACTGAATGTATATACTTTTTTGTCACAATGTATGAATCATACTTTTGCTGTTATTCTTTTTGTGTTGTTCTTTGTTTTTCGGAACTTCACCTCCACAGAGCTGATATTCGTTTGTTTGTGAAAGATTCTCGCCTCTTTGGGTAACGCCGAAGTGGTACAGGCAGTCTCGGGAGTGGTCCCCTGGGGCTAACCGCCGTCATAGATAAGTCAAAACCCGATATTAGTGAATATATAAGATGAAATTTTAACCGTTATTTGAATTTTGTTCGTTGTAATCGAGCTTGACTGACTCTCAATGGCGATGGCTTTTGCCAAAGGGATGTAACTTTGACTGTCGCCGAAGTATCATCCGTCGTCGTTGAGCGGGGTCGACGTTTAATGGCGATGGCCTTAGCCAATAAGATGTAACTTCAACTGTCGTCTAAGTGTTATCCGTCATCATCGAGCAGGATTGACGTTTAATGGCGATGGCCTTAGCCAATAGGATGTAACTTCAACTGTCGTCGAAGTGTTATCCGTCGTTATCGAGTAGGGTCGACGTTTAACAGTGATGGCCTTAGCCAATAGGATGTAACTTCAACTATCGTTGAAGTGTTATCCGTCGTTGACGAGCAGGGTTGACGTCTAATGGCGGTGGCCTTAGCTAATATGATGTAACTTCAACTGTCGTTGAAGTGTTATCTGTCGTCGTCGAGCAGGGTCAACGTTTAATGGCGATGGCCTTAGCCAATAGGATGTAACTTCAACTCTCGTTGAAGTGTTATCTGTCATCGTCGAGCAGGGTCGACGTTTAATGGTGATGGCCTTAGCCAATAGTATGTAACTTCAACTGTCGTTGAAGTGTTATCCGTCATCGTCGAGTAGGGTCGACATTTAATGGCGATGGCCTTAGCCAGTAGGATGTAACTTCAACTGTCGTTGAAGTGTTATCCATTATCGTCGAGCAGGGTCGACATTTAATGGTGATGTCCTTAGACAATAGGATATAACTTCAACTGTCGTTGAAGTGTTATCCGTCGTCGTCGAGCAGGGTCGACGTTTAACGGTGATGGCCTTAGCCAATAGGATGTAACTTTAATTGTCGTTGAAGTGTTATCCGTCGTCGTCGAGCAAGGTCGATGTTTAATGGTGATGGCCTTAGCCAATAGGATGTGACTTCAACTGTCGTTGAAGTATTATCTGTCGTCGTCGAACAGGGTCGACTTTTATTGGCGATGGCCTTAGCCAATAGGATATAACTTCAACTGTCGTTGAAGTTTTATCCGTCGTCATCGAGCAGGGTCGACGTTTAATGGCGATGGCCTTAGCCAATATGATGTAACTTCAATTGTCATTGAAGTGTTATCCATCGTCGTCGAGCAGGGTTGACGCTTAATGGCGATGGCCTTAGTCGTTTACACAATGGAGATGGTGGTCTTAGCCGTTTACACAATGGAGATGGTGGCCTTAGTCAAATGGAGCAAAATTTTATCACATGCGTAAGGAACTATCTTCTCTAGTTCAAGGAATAAATGACATTCAAGTTACTTTACAAAACTCAAACGTTTATGGGATGAGATGGATTCTCTACTTTGTGATGTGAAATGTCTTTGTGCTTGTGTATGTTCAGGGAAACAAAAGCTTGAAAAATCCTTGGAATATGAAAGACTTATACATTTTCTCATGGGTTTGAATGATGTTTATGGTCAAGCTAGGGGAAATATTTTAATGTTGAATCCTTTACCTAGTATAGACCATGCTTATTCTCTAGTACTACAGGATGAGAATCAGAGAGAAGTCTATATGAATCCTCTCATTTCTTCTGATTCTTCATCCTTCATGGTAGGAAATCAGGCAAGTTATGCACTAATAAATAACAAGCAAATGCAAAGGTACACATGGCAGAATCAGCAGTCTCAAAAGGGAGGAAACCCCATGCAATTCCAGAAATCGGGAAACAATATGCAGAGATTTGCAAATCAATCACAAAGAAACACAACCTCAAAACCAAAGAAACAAAGGTTCAACCCTAATGTATCTTGCACTCACAAAAAGATAGGACACATAGTTGCAGATTGTTACAGGATTATTGGATTTCCTGAGGACTTTGAATTCACAAATGCGAAAGGAAATCAAAATCAGATTAGGAGCAATGGGGTGCTTACAAGAGATCAATCAGATGATGCAACAAGCAGTTACAATGAAGTCTCGAATCAACACCTCACTAAGGATCAATTCTCACAACTGATTCAGATGATCAAACAAGTAAAAGTTTCAGATTGAGGCAACAGTTCTGAGATAAATGCAAGTGCGGTAGCTGGTACTATTCACAAATATGCTGGAATATGTTTTTCTATTTTCAATACTAATATTTGGATAATTGATTCAGGGGCTTTAGAACATATGCGTTTTGATTCAAATGCTTTTATCTCTTTAGATCCTCTTCCTACACCTTTACACATAAATCTTCCTAATTCATTTAAAGTGACAGTTACACATACAGGGAAAGTACCCATCTCTCCCAATTTCATTCTAGAGAAGGTCTTTCATGTGCCTAGTTTCAAATATAATCTATTATCCGCCAATAGATTTTCTTTTCAGTTTCAATGCATAGTCTTATTCACTCCTACTCAATGTCTATTGCAGGCCCCTTTAATCAAAAGGCCTCAAGTTTTTGGTGATACACATGAGGGACTCTACCTGTTGAAGCCTATTCTTAAGGAGAAAACCGTTTCACCTTCATTTCACAATGTTTTCAATCAAATTTCAGTTATCTTTCCATTTTATGCTAATGTGGTTACAGATGTAAACCTTTGGCATGTTAGATTAGGGCATATGCCTTTCTCATCAATGAAGAATCTTAGTTTTCTTTCATTACCTTTCCATTTTGATTGCTTATGTAATATTTGTCCTAAAGCTAGGAAAACTAGAATTCCTTTTTATTTGAGTCAAATCAAATCCAAAAGAGCATTTGAATTAATTCACATGGATATATGGGGCCCTTATAAGGAACCTCCCTATAATGGTTTTAAGTATTTTTTAACCATTGTAGATGATTTTAGTATGAAGACTTGGAATTCTTGTTAAGCACTAAGAGTAATGATTTCATAGTCTTAAAGAATTTTTTAACAATAGTTGAAAGACAATTTGCAGTCAAGGTACAAAAATTGAGAACAGATAATGCATTTGAATTAGGTAAGGGATCACAACAAGCAGCCTTTCTCAGTTTTCAAGGGATAGTAAACCAGACTTCTTGTGTATCAACACCTCAATAGAATGACATCATTGAGAGAAAACATAGACACCTATTGGAAATATCAAGGGCTTTACTTTTTCAATCAAAGGTACCTATAAGATATTGGGGAGAGTGTCTACTAACTGCAACACACCTAATAAATAGGCTGCCTTCCAAGGTTCTTCAAGGAAAAACACCCTACTCTATTCTGTTCAATAAATCTCCTTCCTATGATTCATTAAAGTCTTTTGGATGTCTTTGTTATGTTTCTACTTTGCCTAGTGGTAGAAACAAAATTTGAGTGTAGGGCAAAGAGTTATGTCTTTCTAGGATATCCTTTAGGTCAAAAGGGATATAAAGTGTTAGACTTAGATACTAAAAGAATTTTTATGTCTAGAGATGTTCATTTTCATGAAAACATGTATCCTTTTGCTTCAACTTCCTCACCTCACTCAGATATTTCCATCCAGATCAGATATTCCCTACCCCTTCCCCTGTAGACACAACCATCAGTGGTTTTTCACCACCCACATCTTCTTTTGAACCTACTCTACCTTCATCATCTAGTCCCACCAGACTTTACTCACCTCAACCCTCTTCCTTACCATCACCTCACTCTTCTGATTCTCGTTCTCCCACAAATACTGGTTTGCCCATTACACCCACTCCTACACCAGTCATCAGGAAATTTACTAGAGTTACTAAATGGCCCTCCCACTTACAGGAATTTGTTTGCTCTAATGTATATTTCACTGATCTCATATCCTCCTGTTTCATTCAACCCTGCAAGCCTAACATTTTTAGCTTTGGTGCACTCTCTGCTCATAACAAACAGAAAATGCACTCCCTTTCAGAGATTTCAGAGCCAAGCAGCTTTTCTCAAGCTTCTGCCCATCCAGGATGGATGCAAGAAATACAATCAGAAATTGAAGCCTAGGAAGCTAATCACACATGGATGTGGTTCTTTTACCACAAGGGAAGAAAGCCCTACCTTGTAAATGGGTCTACAAGGTCAAGCATAACTCATATGGGACTGTAGAAAGACTTAAAACACGATTGGTAGTGAGGGGGGACATTCAAATGGAATGAATTGACTACACAGAGACTTTTTCTCCTGTAGCCAAGATGACTACAATACAATGCTTAATGGCCATTGTTGTAAAGAAGAATTGGCATATTTCTCAAATAGATGTAAGGAATGCTTTTTTACATGGTGACTTACAAAAAGAGGTCTTTATGAAGTTTCCAGCAGGTATACCCTCCCCCAGTCCCAATCATGTCTGTTTACTTCGGAAGTCACTTTATGGTTTGAAACAAGCTTCATGGCAATGGTATGCTCGGCTTACTGGTGCATTAAGTTTTAAGGGATATTCTTTATCCTTAAACGATTATTCCTTATTTTTCAAGAAGACAAACAATATGATTTCTATAGTGGTTGTTTATGTTGATGACATTCTCATCAGTGGAGATGATATGGTAGAAATGACCACACTCAAATATTTTCCTCACAAGGAATTCAAAGTCAAAGATTTTGGTGACCTTCATTATTTCTTGGATATGGAAATACTTCGAGAAAAACAGGGGATAATAGTTTGTCAGAGAAAATATACCTTAGATTTATTGAAGGAGTTTGATGTTTCTGCTCTTTCTTCTGTCTCCTTTCCACTCGAACTTTCTTCTAAGCTCCGCGCTGATGTAGGTCCTTTGCTTCTTGATCCCACAATTTATAGGCATCTTGTAGGGAAATTGAACTACTTAACCCATACAAGACCCAATTTGTCCTTTGTTGTGCTGAAATTGAGTCAATACATGCATCAACCAAGATACTCACATTTCTCCGCTGCTCTTCGTGTTCTATGTTATTTGAGTTTGGATCCAGACCAAGGAATTCTATTAAATTCAGATCCATCTCTATCTCTTCTGGCCTTCTATGATTCCGACTGGGATTCATGCCCTGATGGTCGCCGGTCAGTGAGTGGATCTTACATCAGTCTTGGTCGCTCCCCCACCTCTTGGAAATCAAAGAAACATGTCTCTGTTTCTCTATCATCCGCTGAAGCGGAATATCGTTCCGTGCGTCGAGTCGTGGCAGAACTCACTTGGCTCACTCGTTTTCTTTACAATATCTCTACTACTCCATCTTTGCCAATGCCCATCTTCTCCGATAGTAAGGCAGCGATTCACATAGCCCGGAACCCCGTCTTCTATGAGCGCACAAAACATGTAGAATTAGACTGCCACTTTGTCAGACAACAATTCCTCTCCGATTTAATCTCCCTCTCCTATGTCCCCTCATCTTCTCAGCTGGCAGATCTGTTCACAAAACCCCTTTTAGGGCCTTCGCACAAAGCTATTCTTGGCAAGTTGGGAGTTATTTCCTTATCCTCCAACTTGAGGGGGGATGTTGAGAAGAAGGTATCAATGGTGGAAAAGAAGATGTCAATGGCGGCTATTCACTCTCATAAGGAAGAAGAGAATGAGAGACATCACACTTTAGGTTTAAGGACATTAGACTATGTTTCGAATATCTCTAGGACAAAGTCTAACTCATCTTCAACATTGACACATGGCTTAATCCTGCCCCTTGATCAAATCTATGGTGGATTAAATAAGTACCGTCTAGATGAGGAAATGTACAGCTGCACAACATTGGATTCCATATTAAATCTCCACTCATGTGAACCGTGTAAATAGATAGAGAAGAATATTATTCTGTTAATTGGTTATTACATAGCAAATAAGGAGTGGACAGCTGTATAGATAATTTTCTAGTTTTCTTATTTTTTTTTCTTTACACAAATACTTGTATAAATAAATAGTTATTGCAGATAATGAGACACACAGAAAATTTCACAAATCTATTCTCATATTCACATTCCTTCGGAGTTGTAGTGGTCGGCGTTTGCATTCGATTTCCTCTAAGATGTATCGAGAATTTGGAGGAGATTCAGTGGAACGGCGGCGACAACCACTTTTATCGGGCCAAGATTCTTCATCACGATGGAGGTTCGAAAGACGACGTGGTTCGTAGTGGTTACTGGCGAAATGTGCACGATTTGTTGTTGTTGCTTATGTGGTTCGTGAACCTCCTTGTGATGCATATTATAAGTTGTCGATGGGAATTTGCCGGAAGGTACTACGGAGGAAACGATGATGTCGGCTAATGAAGAAAGGGCTTTTGGTGCGCTGAAGAGACGGAGCTTTCGATACACCCCATGTGTGGTTCTTCTATTTGTTTGATCAAAAAATATATATCTTAGTTCAACTAATTACATTTATATAAATATATGGGGTAAAACATGCTATGCTAAGTGGCCGCTTAAGAGAATGATACGTGGAGACTAAGGCGGGGATAGCTAAAATCGAAGGCAATGTCTTATTTATCACCGGAAGGAATGACACTCATAAATATGCTATAAATACCCTCCGTCGGTATCATTTAATGGAGAATATTCTACAGCATTTAGTGCACTGCCCGTTACAGAGAATTTGGCATTTATGCTCACCATTATACCTTCTTCAATGGCCCTCATAATTGACATTAAAGAAGGGTATGATCCTAGGACTTTGTTCCCTAGGTGCAACTATAAATAGTGAGCTATGTTATCCTTGTAAAGGAACGAATTTTCTGGCTAACTTTGGCTATAATCGATTCAAAGCTTTATACAATTTTATCTTCTTACTCCTTGATTTCATTGTTGTTATGCCCGGAAGCTCTGCCCCCGAAATTACTGTTTCTGCTATTTTGTCTTTATTTCAAGGCTACGCACTGTATATTTCTTTAATTATTTTATTATTTCATGATCGAACTAATTTACTTGTCTAGAAACCACGTATAAATTTAATTATACAATTTTACGGGTAAATAAAAAATGAGGGTTTATCTTAGTTATTAATAACATCACAAAGATGAAGTTAAGAGAAGTGCAATACTACGTTGGGAATATTTTAATGGCAGCGATTACACATAACAATATTTTAAGAAGTCAAATGAAATAATGTAGCATTATATATTGATAAACAACAATAAATGACATTCAGTTAAATAGAACGAATGAGTCAACCAAGAAAAGATGAATGAGCGAATGTTCTTTCTGACAATGATAAATGAGAGATAATCATTTGAATATCCAAGTAATTCTCAGATCCAGTGAAAAAGTATAGACAAGAATCTTAGTGAAAATGTGATTTTTTTTTGCTTGCAATAAGATTCCATTCTCTCTCTAAAGTCAAATTGTATATTATAAATGAATATCACATATCGCTTATCATTGTGTCTCTTTCTATTTATAAGGAACATGTTCCTAAAAATTCTAATAATACAAGCACAGAAAAATATCCACTAAAATATTCTCTTTAATATCCTATCTTAAAACTAGCCGTTATAACTTCCGTCAAAGGTACTCGACACCGACCTCGATCCATTACGACTCTTCGGCTTCATCCCTTGCTGACTCTTCGACCACAGACTTTGCTATTTCTTAGATTATTTGGGCAAACAATGGCCTGGGACTGTTTCACCTATACTATCTTGGCTTAAATATTCTAAAGATAAATTTTGACCCATACACTATTAGTTTTTTCTTTTCATGCATTTGTATAAACTGCTTACCATATTTTTTCGAACCATTAAATGACCAAGTTAGTTTTGTATCCAAGTATCCTGACTTCATAACAAAATTTAATCGTCTAACTGGATCAAATAAAGAAGAGGAAAAAAAAATTAGTTGTCACAAATATAAATTTCTCGAGTACCACATTATCATAACATGTTAACAAAATTTTTTTGCACATATTTATAAATTCCGAAGTTCTGTATTTTTTTAATACTGCCGAATTCTGCTACTGTATTCATGAGTATAGTAGCACGAATATAGTCGCATAACAACTAAATAATAAGCTATATGAAGTAATTATGCATATAATAGCTAAAAAAGTTAATAGCCATTAAATAATAGTGGTTTCTGAAAATTCCTCCATTAAACCATCTAATATTCGAAGCTATTAACTCATTAAGGTAGTAAATCTATTTCTATCAATTTTTTTTGTTTATTTCTAATATTTAAATCCGCGACTTCTATTTAAGGTAAAATTATATTATATAAATATAAAATAAAAATAAGCTTGTACACATATATAGAATTTAAAATCTCCTTAATACAAGAGAAAATACACATTCAAATCACAAATATAGCATTTTGAATATTTTAGAATCTCTTCATGAAATTTCTGATTCCACTACTGCTTGACCTGCAATAAATTTCAGCCAAAGAAAAAATGCACCTCCACTTGTTCGAGTTTGGAGGAGTCGGGTTAAAATTTATATTCTATTTTGGGTCAACTTAGGTCAATTTGAGCTACTCAAGTAATCAAACTTGACTCATAAGCCTTGTGAAGAAATGACAATAAAAATCGTTTATGATTTGTTTGTCACATGAATATATTAGCGCATTTCTTAGGCCCGACATGCATTAATTCTAGTACAAAATCCAAATTAATTAAAGTACTGTGCCTAAGTATTTACGATTGGTACAGTCTTAACAAAATAAGAAAAAATGAAGTACATCTAAAAATAGAAATATTAAGTTATAAATAGCCCAAAATTTATAAAACTGAATGGGCATGAAAAACACCTTAGTCTACTGCAAATTCTTTTGTTCTTTTACTCCTTTCCTTTCCAATTCTTGTTTAATTGAAAGTGAGAGATAATTTTATCCGTGGTCATTGAACTTTTGTGTTTGTTATCCAAAAATTACTATTTTTTTTTATGTTACATAAAAATCATTTAACTTTGTGTTCATTACACAAAAGTCATTTTTCTTTCTTTTGTTACACAAAAATTATTTTATTTTGCTCTAGTTATCACAAAAGTCATATTTTTATTTGAAAAGTCTATTATGCCCTTTATATTATATAGACCTTCATATTTATGTAATACCTACTATGTATTTTATTTATAAATAAAATAACTTAATATTATTTTTATAATATATTCATATATTTAAGTTTTTCTTTACTTTAATTTTCAAGATATATTAGTAGCATTAAAAATAACTTTTTTGCAACAATTCTTTTTTTTTGAATTTAATTGACCGACCAAAGTTGGTCGGTAATTTCTGACCAACTTTAATCGGTATGCCCTTCCGACCTTTAAAATACCGACCACACATTAATTGTCGCGTTTTGGATGGTTATTGGGCATTACCGACCAACTTTGATCGATTTTTTACGAATTTCTATTAGTGTAATTTGTCAAATAACCAATTACCCAGGTAAACTCCAAGAAAATATCCCTAGCTAAATTCGCATGTAATACCTAGGGATTTTCTTCACATTAACATATGTATTTTTTCTCATTTTCTTTGTTTGTTTACCTGCGAATTTTCTCACGGAAATGTACTTGCCGATATTTTCTCTACTAATATATATTAAAGTTACTAACAAGTTTAATAACGCTACTAATATATCTTGAAAATTAAAGTTAAGAAAAAAATTAAATATACGAATATATTATAAAAATAATAAATAAAATAATATTAAATTATTTTATTTATATAATACTTAGTTAAAAATATATTATATATTATATAATATAGAAGGTATTACATAAATATGAAGATTTATATAATATAAAGGGCATAATAGACTTTTCAAGTAAAAATGTGACTTTTGTGATAACTAGAGCAAAGTAAAGTGATTTTTGCGTAACAAAAGGAACTTTTGTGTAATGAATACATAGTTGAAGAATGATTTTTACGTAACAAAAAAAAGAATAGTGCCTTTTGGATAACAAACACAAAAGTTCAATGATCATGGATAAAATTAACACTTGAAAGTGATCATAAGAAGCTATGAGAGATACTCTCTCCAGCAGAATCTGGAGAATGGCCATTGAAATCCATCATGTTCGAGTGATCTTGAATCTCATTATCCCATTTCATTAATTGATCCCAGAATTCTTCTTCTTTTCCAATACCAATATCTGTTTTAATTCCCTGCTCTAACTGTACTGGCTCTTGTTGTTGCTGGGATGAAGTAGTGGCATTCTGTTGTAATTGAGTTGATGTGTAATCAGCAAATGAGAAATTAAGCTTAGCTCTATGACCTCTAAATTCAATGGCTGCTCTATCATAAGCTCGAGCTGCATCTTCTGCTGTATTAAAAGTTCCAAGCCATACTCTAGCTGCCCTTCTTGGATCTCTAATTTCTGCAGCCCATTTTCCCCACGGTCTCTGTCTCACCCCTCTGTAATTCTTCTTCTTTTTCTTGTCAACTACAGCCTTTGCCTTCTTGTTACAATCATCAGCAACTGGGCCGGCTCCAAAATAGTTGCAACCTAAACACCCTTTTATTTTACAGAATCGACATGGCTCTGGTTCTGTGGAAATCCGAAACAAAGGAGGATCTAAACTTGACATGCTCGTAGATGGTGAAGTCGATGAAACAATGGTGGCACTGTTTGTGGTCATAAAATACTGAAATTCTTGAGTTGTATCACCTGTTATAACATTCTTTAACGCAGAAACCATGATAGAAAACTCTTGTTCGTCTGTGAACTTTGGCTTTGAAATTATATGGTTGATTGAAACAGTTTCCTCTTGTTTAGCTTTCTTGGTTGACCTCTGCATTTTTGAAATTTGTAAAGGTGGAAACTTTGGTCTTTGGGTTTCAGATTGTTTTCTGGTTTTGAACTTCTTTACTTTATACACAAGGCAGGGATGTGACACTAACAACAACGTGGATTAAAAAGTTATAATACACTTTTTGTACACGGGTATTGACTTTAGCATAGCTGGCATATTAAAATTAATTGGTTTCGGGGTCACGTGGGATTTGGATGGTACGTTTATGATGAGGTGGCGGTTATACGGGGTAATGTTTGATGACATGGCAGAGGAGAGAAGCGTTCACACAACGAATGTTAATTTCGTGGATGGAGGAGGTGGACAGCTTTTGCCTTTTTAGGCGAAGGACGGTTATATAGAGAATAAGAGGAATGATGTAATCACTTACACAATGGAGAGGGTATTTTTGGAATTATGGGAGACATTAGACAAGACTGGGGACCGTTGACGGTCAAATAGTTCATCCTGTCGCTTTGAAGCAAAGTAGACCAAACAGCTTCGTATCTACCTCGTCATCCAATTGTCCAGTACTCAAGATATGAGGCAATTGAATTAGCCAAAAAGGAATGTATACCGGTCAAATTAGAAGCGGATCTAGAATTATTAAAATATAAGCGCACTATTAAAAAAATGGAAAAAAAAAATACTAAAGTAGTAATTGATTCCTCTTTCTTTAAGTAAATAATTCAAAATTCAACTAAATGCTCAATCTTTGGAGAGATATCACAAGTACACGTGCCCCCATAAATTAATTTATAAATTTATCTTTGCCTTTGAAAAATGAGAAATTGGATCATTTTGTTCTATGTTATAGTTGGGTTGTATGCACACGTGAAACTAAGATTTAAAGTTTATGAGTTCGAAATTATAATCCTTTTAATATATTGAATTATAAAATAATAATTTATAATTTTATACATATTTAATAAATTTTTAAGACAAATATAGAGTTTGAACCAAATCTACTAGGTTCGGTCAAACCCTTAGCCAACCTGGTTACATATATTATCAAATAGGCTCAATATTATAATACAATATTCATTAATGAACCAGGCTTGGGACACTTATAAGTTATATCTGTAATTAGCCTGATTGGTCTAATTAAGGGACACGTTTGGACAAAATGAGTTGAGGAATAAGAAGAATGGTATGAAAGATGGCCGGATAAAATGAGTTTCTAATTTTAATAAGGAGAGGAAAATGAGGAGAATAGCCAAAGAAAATGATGGTTGTTTCAAGGAAAGAGGAAGATGGTTGGTGCAAAATCATGGTTAATTTAAAGAAAGAGGAAGACAAAGGTCTGATGTATTTTTGTCGACGACACTTCATATCCTCGATCAAATACTCTTTCTTGTTTTTTCTTTAAACTAAAATGTCATCTTATGTACTCCCTATGTTTGGATTTACTATTTAAGGTGAAACGGATTTGTGGTCACTTAAAATTGTACCAGTTTGTAAATTCGATATTTGAATTTTTGGGTTTTTCATTTGAACATCTTTATCGGAGGCGGCTGAAGCCCAAAGCAGGTAAGACAAGGGCTTAGGTCCCATGAATTTGAAGGCCCTACTTTTTAGTAATTTTAGGTTTATGTATTTATTTTCCTTTTAGAAAATTTAAGTATTTAATCTGAAAAGCTATAATTTTGTTGTGAAAAAGAAAAATGAACATTTACTTTTTCCATTATTGCATATTGGAGATATGAATCATTACTTTTACCGTTTTGCTTTTTTGAGAGTGGCTTTTTTTTTTCATACTTATTCTTAACTACAAAGTTCAAACCTTACTTGCCTTCTTTTTCTTTTCTACATTACTTCTAAAAAGCTTTGTGATAATTCTTATTCCTTCGTGTCAAAAGAATTATAAGACTCATGTGATCATTCTTTATGAAATCAAATACAAAGTTGGTAAGTACGATTTTTTTTTCAATGATAACTTTTTTCTTTCTTTTCAAGCATTTTTTTCTACATATTATACTTGAAACTGATTTTGGTAGTCATTAGTCAATTAAGAGAGGATTGAAAAAAATAAAATTTTATAATATGTATTAATTTTTTATTACTTAAAATTTTACAATATGATATGATTACAATCTCATAAGACTCATATTCAAAATGAAATTGCTGCTTATTATAATTTAGAGCTGAAATTTTAATTCAGTTTAGAAATCTAATTTGATGGGAAGAGCCAATCGAAGAGTATTGTATTATAAAATTGTATATTTTTTCGATTGAAGTGGACTGAATATACAAAATTATATATTTTTTCCCCAGGTTTTCAAGCACTAAAGCATTTAAAGGTTATTTGGGGATCAACTTATTAATTAAATAAGGTTCTATTATTCTAATCTATTGCTAATTTGTTTAATCTAAATTCTGTCATTTTTTATATTTTTACTTCATAGATATACTGTAGTTTTTGTTATTTACTAGATTATAAATATGTTTACTAGAAAATATGAATCCGGTTATGCAAAATATCAAAAAAAAAAAGGAAAGAAAAGAATTAAAACTTTAATACAATCCCAAAAAGGAGCACTTGATAAATTTTTATCAAGTAATAAAAATTCTAAACTAGAAAATATGGGAGAATGTTCTTTGAAAGAACAAGTTTTTTTTGGTTCAAAGGTTTATATATATATATGTATATATATATATATATATATATATTAACGATTAACCCTGTTGGTACACTGCTTTGGCAGTTGCTGGGGTACTTTAAGTCCCCCAATGATGCATAGTTGTGCACAATAGTACTTAAGTTATAACCCAAAAACGTCCTAGGTAGTTTAGTTCCTAGGATGTCTTCCTAGGATGTCTGCCCAAAATAAATCAGTGGCAAACACCGAAGGAACTGCTAGAGTTACTGATTTACAAAAAAAGATTTCACTTGATGCTTCCTTTGCCAGTGTGTTAGCAACCCTGTTTTGCTCCCTGTATGTATGCCTCACCTCCACGGTGCTCAGTCTTTGGATCAGAGACCTGCATTTACAAATTAGAGGGTCAAATATTATATTGTCATTAATCAGTATATTGATTGTTTCTGAAGAGTCGGTGTCTATTTCCAGCGGCAGAAGGTTATTTAGTTCCGCTAGTTGTAGACCTCTGAGAAGTGCTATGACCTCTGCCCTTATGTTTGTTGTATGGGGTAAATGTTTCATATATCCTAAAATCCAGTTTCCATTATGATTTCTAAAAACTCCCTCTATTCCCCCATTCTTGGGTTTCCTTTAGCAACACCATCTGTGTTTAATTTATAGCAGTCCCTTGGTGGTGGAGTCCACTTTAGCATGACTTGGTGCTTGTACTTTGCTTGCTTGTTATTATTCATCACATAGAATTCGGTGGCCTTGGCAATTATTTTGTTAGCATTGATTGGATCCTTTTTGTTGTTGAATTCATTGTTGTCCCTAGTGAGCCAAATGTGCCAAAAGCAGTATTGGCATGAGGCTGCCGCAGTTGAGGTATTCATTGTACTTAATATCTTTGATATTTTGCACAACTGATATCCAAGAATAGCTATTAAGGATTTGGTTGGATGGTTAAGGGGCTGTCACTTTTGATTGGATTGTATACCAATATTGACATCGTTTGGGCATTGGGAGAAAATATGGTTAATATCCTCATTTTTGAATCCACAGAAGTGACATTGTGGGGGACAGTCCAACCCGATAGAGTGGAGGAAACTTCTGGTTGGCAGTCTTCTGTGAGTTAAGATCCATATGAAGTGTTTTATTTTGTTTAGGGTGTGGAGTTTCCAGATCCCCTTAAATTGTTGTTCTTCATCAGGGGAGAAGGCCTGAGTGTTCCTGCTTAAGTATGAGTAAGCAGTGGTGTTAGATAACTGGCCATTGGCTGTGAGATCCCAGATTAGATTGTCCTCTTTTGTGGCTACACTTAGAATGAATACAGAGTTAAGGAGGTTTAGGTTATGGGGGGGGGGGGGAACAAATGACAAGATTGAGGTGTCCCAGATGCCTAGATGGTGGATTGAATCGACCTTGATGTTAAGGTCATTCTGAGTTTGAGGGCCTTGAATCAATTGCCTTAGAGCTGGCTGGTTAGGAATCCATTTGTCATTTAAAAAGTTGACCATATTTCCTCTATTAACTACCCATCTGCTGGCTTTGCTACATGTTTCCCAGCCCTTTAGAAGACCCTTCTAGATTGGTGATTTTGTGTTCTAGGGTGTCTCAAGGCTTGTGTAGGTCTGGACATGTTACAGTGCTTGTGGATCAGAACTCTAGCCCAGAGGCTGTTAGTATTCTTGTAGGCTCTCCATGCTAGGTTTTCTAGAGCAGCTTTATTTTTAAAGCTTGTTTTTTGCAATCCTAGCCCTTCCTTTGGTTTTGTGTGGGTAACTACATCCCCCTTAATCAAGTGTAGCTTTCTTTTTTCAAGGGTGGTGCCCCAGAGGATGTTCATCTGGATTCTATCAATTTGATTAGTACTTTGATGGGGAGGGAGATATATTGCATAACATAGCTTGGGATACTGCTCAGAGTCATATTTGCCAGCATTGTTCTCCCAACCATGTTGAGGTATTTAGTTTTCCAGCCAACCAATTTAGATTGCATATTATCAATGATAAATTGGAAATCTGAGACTGTCTGTTTCTTGTGGAAAATGGGAAAACCAAGGTATTTCCCAAAGGAGGTAGTGTGTCTGATGGATAGGAGGTTGGTGAGTTGTTAAGAGGTGTCCTGGGTTGTATTAGAAGAGAACAAGACTCTTGATTTGGATAAGTTTATTTTTCTCCTGACTGGTTGTTGAAGTTTTGTAGGATGGACAATATTATGTTGCAGTTCCTAATGTTGCCTCTACCAAAGGGGGTAAGGTCATCTGCAAAGAAGAGGTGGGAAATCTTGGGCCCTGACCTACTTATGCTAATGGGATGCCATTGGTTTTGCATGACTTCTTGGTCAATGAATCTGGAGAGTCTTTCCATACATAATATGAATAAGTAGGGAGACATTGGGTCTCCCTGCCTGATGCCTCTTAAAGGATTCAAGGTTTTAGTTTTATTTCCATTGATAAGAATGGAGATGGATGAGGTGCTTATACAAAGCATGATTAGTTTGGATAGGCCCTTAGGGAAGTTGAAGCCTTCTGGAGTGTCCCTAATGAAAGACCATTCAGCCTGTCAAAGGCCTTCTCTAGGTCTATTTTTAGGATCATGTTTCCACTCTTTCCTTTTATTTTTCTGAAGTGGTTTATGTATTCCTAGATAATGATAGAATTGTCACAGGCCCTTCTATTGGATAGGAAGCTGGCTTGGCTTGGTCTTATGATGTGAGGCATGATAGGTTTTATCCTATTCACAATAATCTTAGTGACCGTTTCGTAAATTGTGTTACAAAGGCTAATGGTTTTGAAGTTTTTCAGCATTGAGGCTTGGGGGCATTTTGGAATTAGGCACAAGAGGGTTTGGTTCATGGTGTTGTCCAAGGAATAAGTTTTGAAGCATTTCATGCAGAATTCTGAGACAGAGTCCCCCATAATATCCTAGTATTTTTGGTAGAAAAAAGGGTGGCAGCCATCGAGACCAGGAGCTTGGAATGGTTTATTGGAGAAGATAGACTTCTTTATTTCAGTCATATGGAGGGGCCCGTCCATGAAGACCTTATGGCTTTGCATCAGTATAGGCTCTATGGTGGAGTGATTGGTGGTTGCCCAAGGGACTTTAGGATGGAAAGTGGTGTAAAGCTTAGTAAAGAAGTCAACAATGGTGGACTAGATCTCTTTTTGGTCAGTGATCCAATTACCATTGTCCTCTTTAAGGGAGAGGATCATGTTTCTCGTCCTTCTATTTAGGGTAAAAGTGTGGAAGAACCTTGTGCTGGCATCTCCATCATTGAGCCAATTGATCCTAGATTTTAGCTTCCAGAAGTCCTCCTCCTTTCTGAGAATGAGGTTCAGCTCATTGTTAAGCTCAGATTCAAGGTTTTGCAGGAAGCTACTGAATTGGTAGCTAGTGGACTTTTGGATGCTGCTGATTCTGGCCAGGAGTCTTTTTTTGGTGGAAAATGTTACCAAAGACATCCTTGTTCCATTTGGTCTCCAGTCTTTTGAATTCATCAGTGGATTGAAGGAGGGTGGGCTGGCCCGAGAAGGCTTGGTTGCTAATATTGGGGAAGGAGGGTGATTGGCCCACATTGTTTCAAATCTAAAGGGCCTGGTGGGCTTGTTACTAGGGGGCCTTCCATTTAAATTTTCATGGGACAGTGGTCTGAGTCGGTCCTAGGAAGGTGTTGAACACTTGCCTCAAGGTACAGTTTAATCCATTCCTCGTTGGCAAAACATCTATCAATCCTTTCCAGAATTAGAGTATTACAATTGGAATATCTTTTGTTGGTCCAGGTGTATTTGCTACCTTTGTACCCTAGGTCAATTAAATTACACTTATCTATGCATTTCCAGAATTGGTTACTGTGGCTTAGGTTTATAGGGTTACCCTCAAACTTATATCTGGCTTTTAGGACTTCATTGAAGTCTCCACCAGTGAACCAATTTTCATTGGTGGTTCTAGATATGTTTATTAGCTGCTCCCATAGGAGTTTTCTTTCTGAGAGGATGTTACGAGCATAAATAGCATAAAAAACAAAGGAGATTGCTCAGGTCTTACCTTTACCATTGCGTGGATTCCTTGGGGGGTAGTGACCACTTCCTCCACAGCTACCAGGTCCTCCTTCCACATGAACATAACTCCCCAGATGAACCCACCACTGGAGATTGAATGATCATATCGAACTCCAAGGTTTTGGCCAGCGTACGGTGGTCAACCATCTTAGTTTCTAGCAGGACTAATATTGCCGACTTATGCATTTTTACCATCTCAAGTTAGTGCCTTTTGAATTCATCACTTTTACCCCCCTAACATTCCATATGGTGTAGTTCATCATTGGAGATGTGGGTGATTGGTGAGGTCCCTCTTGAGGGCACGATAGGCTTGGTAGGTTGGGAACTAAGGGGTGGAGATATCCTCTTCAGACTTCAGCAATGGCTTTGGCGGACCTTGTGTTTGGGTTGAGACTAAGCTCATTTTGCACTTGGAAATTGCCTTGGGACACAAGACCATTATTATTTCGCTCGCTTCTGTGCTGAACTCGATCGACCTTATCAAGTCTAGCATAATCGAGTCTATTCTTAGTGCTGGGTAGTTCTATTCCATTTCCTCTGTGACATCTCCCGTCTTGAGAATCTCCAGTGCTGTGGTGATTCCTTGATGAATGTTCTATAGTGGAGGTGAGGAAGTTGTTTTCTTTGGATTCGAGGTCATGTGTTTTGGTGGAGTATCGATCTGAGTGAAGAATGACTCCGCCGCTGGATCCTCTCTCATCAGATCTGGGAAAAAGGGGAGCGATTGGAAGCTTTGGAGTATGTGACTGTTGAGAGTTTGTTGGTCTATAATTGGAGTAGGTCTATCGTTGTTGGCCGGCGACTGCCATAGGAGAGGGCCAAATGCTGTCAGTGCTTTGTTGAGGGCTTCCACTGTGACTCTTGCAACGTGCGCCAGATTCTGCACAATTAACATGATCCTCTTGTTGTCTAGAGTGAAGTCATAGGAGAGGCCTTTCCCCTGCATGAAAACCTCCAACCAAGAGGTCGGTTGGTGGTCCGGTGGTAGTGGGTGGGTGGAGATGGTGGTTGGGGTCAGGTCTTTTGCCATTTTTGTGTTTCTTGGATTTGTTGTTTTGGGGAAAGAGTGGAGTGGGGCTAACCGATTGATTCCCCATCATAAAACGTCCTAATGTCACATCTTGGATAGTGGAAGGGTTGCCCGGTATTGGGATTAGGGGATTTGGCTGCTCATTAATTGGGGATGTAATGGAGGTGACCTTTGAGGTCTTTTCGATTGAAGAGGGAGAAGAGTGTAGATAGGGCACTCGATTTCCATTCTTATCGCTTGGGTTTCCTCTATTAGAGAGAGTTACAGTAGCTGTGGTAGGGTAAATGTAGGCTCTGACATTTGGGTGGGGGAGGGGTACGTTACAGGTGGAGTCTATTGCTTCTTGTTCCTGTAATTGCATATAGACTGCCCCATTGGGCAAATTGCCAATAGTGATGATTGAGGCTTCGGGAATTCGGCTGGCCCCCTCTTGAGAGCTGGGCTGGTGATTTGGGTTGGTGGGGTTGTCTGAATTTGACCCCGCTTTTCTTTTGGATCCCGTGTTGGGCTGCTCTCTTGGGTTTGGGTTAGGCACGTGCCCGGGCAATTTTGGGTTACCGATGGGTTTTATTATTGGGCCTTGTTGCCTTCTTAAGTTTTATTTTTAGTATCGTGTACTTGTTTTTAACATTGTAATTAAAGTATTTAGTTTGGAGGAACTTACCTGAAATGGCATCAAACATGTTTACTTGGACCTCCTCCTCTTGTGTATTATGTTGTGATTTCAGCAAATGACCTTCATCGTTAATAGTTGTTTTTTGTTGTCCCTATTTGCGTCTTCGTGGGAATGTGACAGTCTTCCATTGACTCTCCTCTAGTGGGGGTTCCGTTGGGTGGGGTTCTTGTGATTCTTTGACTGTTGTTGCTGGGCGTTGATTGTAGATGCATCTTGAGGTCGTATGGCCTATCCTACCATAACTGGTGCATAGTGTTCCTTCACCTTCATAAATCACTGACTGCTTGTGGTCTCCAATGATCATTGATGTTTCCACTGGTGATTCAAGGGGAACTTGGATGTATATGCGTGCGTATCTCCCCCTAAGCATGGAAGAAGTACATTGATCTACCTTTAGTAATTTACCTAGTTTCCTCCCAACTTTCTCCAGAATGAATGTGTCATAGAATTCCGTTGGTAGTTGAGGTAATCTTATCCAGATGGCAGTAGAAGTAAGAGTGGCTTCCTGTGGAACAAATTTTGGTTCCCATTTGCTAATAGAAAAAAAGTATCTAGAGACAAACTATAGGCCAAGATGTAGTGCTTTCACCATGCTTTCCTCTAAGCTAAATTTCACTATGAATAAGTCCCATCCTAGTTCAATCAAGATTAACTGCTCGGATGGCTTCCATAGGTCAATTATTTTAGATTGTAGCATGTGATAAAGGCATCTTTCTTTTGAAGACTTTGATGATTACTGAGAATTTCCGTGGCCTGTATAGTCGTTCCTTCTCTTCTGTTAATAGGGGAATGAATCCTTCAATGTGTTTTCCTTTAATCCCCTCTGGAGTTGCTTGGTGTTCCATGTCATAGTAGTTTGCTTGATTGCACTCTTGCTTGTCCAAGAGCATTTCCTTATAAGAATGTTGAGATAATTCTACCTCCCTTTGGATTTGTTTATCCGGGGGTTCTGGTGGGAGGGGAGGGTTGATCAATGGTGGTTCCATGAAAGCACAAGATAGAGCTGATTCGAAGAGCTAATCTACTTGAGTTAGCTAATAATAAAATCCAAGAAAAATAAGAAGCTAATGAGATGTCATGACCCAAAAATTCCTCCGAAAGAGTCGTGATGGTATCTAGTATCTAAACTAGGTAAGCCTAACATAAACTGAAATAACATTGATATTTACTAACTTTAAATTAAATTACTCTGAACAAATTACAATTCCCAAAAATGGTGGTATGAGTCACAAGCCTTTCTAAGACTAGTTATACAAAATAAATACATCACTGCTCCGAAACAAAAGGAACAAATGAAAATAAGTACAAATGAAGGTGACTCTGAGGCCTGCGTACGCTGTAGCAGGTTTACCTTGAGTCTCCACCGCAACAACCCGCACAACTACTATCAACCGAATACCTGGATCTGTACACAAAAATATACAGAGTGTAGTATGAGCACACCACAGCAGTGCCTAGTAAGTATCAAGCCTAACCTCGATGGAGTAGTGACGAGGAACAGTCAAGGAACCTACTGGTCAAATAAACAGAACAAGATATAACGATAAACCATCGAGATATGATAATAAGGTAATATTATCAGCAAGGAGAAACTCAAACCACAAATAGTAGAAACAATAAAGGGAAGCACGGAGGAAACAAAGATAACCAAGTAAATTAACACCAACATAGCTGGGACACAGACAAGTAAAATGTACTCAAATAAGAAAGGCGATGTCAACTCAATAATTCACATCATTCATGATGCACAATTCCAGCCATCTCAAATTCAATTTCTCATATCATAACCACAATTACCAAACCCTTGGCACACCCGACACCTCGTACCCACATATTTCTATCTCATTTTGCGCAACGACATTCTCGAGTTACTCAGTACATAGGGTCTATAATCAATGCAGTTAAGATGTTCAAGGAGTCTCGTTTACATAACATAAAGTAGAGTACGACTTCTAAGCTAATTAGGAACTCAGCAAGAAAAGATGAAATTATTTTTAGAAATCATTTGAATAAAGATAGTACCGTTTTCAATTAAAATACAACATTGAAAAAATTATTACCTCTATGATGAGAGTTAATAATTTAAAACTTAGTCAAAATTCCTTTTTAAGTAAAATACAACCTCAGACAATTTAAGGGGATATAATTGAGAAACTATTTGAATTAAAGATGTATCAATTATCGAAGTTTGAAGTATTGGAATGTATGTGTGCGTGTGTGTGTGTATATATATATACGGTAAGGTATTGAAAACACTATAGGTTCTAACATAAGGGATCACAACAATAAAGGAATTGAAACAATTAAAATACTTGAATTGATAACAACAAATAAACACAACAACAGAAAGTGCACGACATCACCCTTCGTGCTTTTACTCTCGTTTTCAGCATATGAATCAATATTCACTTTTATTCTTCACTGTTGCGGCGTGCAGCCCGATCCCAATTATATAATACTGTTGCGGTATGCAACCCCATCCCAATCATATAATATTGTTGCGGTGTGCAACCCGCCCGATCCAAATCATATAATATTGTTGCGGCGTGCAACCCGATCCAAATCACATAATATTATTATGGCGTACAACCCGATCTAAATATACAAATCAAGACCAATCACAAAAAGAATCCCAAGCAATAACATCCCGATAAGGGAACAATAGTATAACAATAATATCGCGGCAAGAAAAATTATATCGTAAGCAATAACATCTCGATAAGAGAATCAACAAGTACATTATAAGGATCACGGAAAAACGAAGAAACACGATAACCTCAACAAAATAACAAGACATAACAAGCACGTGATAACTATACATGTAACCACAACAATTGGACATGTAATCTATTTGCACGAAGTCATAGAGGAATTCACAATCAAGAAGTATCAAAATAAAAAGGAAGGCAATCACTTCAATTAGGGCAATTAAAGGTCAATGTAACATGTAAGAATTAGAGGAAATCTAACAATATCATCTGGAGCATATAGAGGCAATTTAAGCAATTATTAAACCTAATCATAATGGGATACTTTCCATATAATGAACATAAGGACCTAAGGACCCTACAATAAATTTTCCACAAATAAGTCCGAGCACACACTCGTCACCTCGCATGCACAGACTAACATTAGCATAGAAGACTCAAATCCTAAGGAAAAGTCCCTCACACAAGGTTCGGCAAGATACTTACCTCAATCCGGCCAATTCAATACTCAATTTCGCTTTTTCTTTATCAATTCATCAATGCTCAGCTCAATCTAGCCAGAAACGACTTGAATACATCTAATAATGTAAGAAAAAATAATTCCAATTACAAAAATATGATTCTTATATAATATGCAAAAAAGTCAACAAAAGTCAACTCCCAAGGCCCGCACCTCGAAACCCGATAAAATTTAAAAAAATTGAATACCCATTCCGACACGAGTACCTTTGGTCCTTCAAATCATCATTTTACATTTTTGAAGAACTTCACAAATTTCTTCCCAAATTCCATCCCAAATCAGGAATCAAATGATAAATCTAATGATAGATTCATGTATGCTAGCCAAATCCGAGTTAGAATCACTTACCCCGATGAATTTCTTGGTAAACGTTCGAAAAAATCCCAAAGATCCGACCTCTCTAGGTCAAAATATGAAATAAAACCCTAAACCTAGTATTCATAGTACACCTCCCAAATTTCTATCATTGCTGACTGTCACACCTCCTTTTGGCTCTACCGCAACCCGCGAGGGGCGTGGCAGAAGGAGTTTTTTCCAATTAAAGGACA
>MU790377.1:0-15666 GCA_026770625.1 Nicotiana glauca
CGTTCGAGGACGAACGGTTGTTTTAGAGGTGGAGGATGTGACGACCCAAAGGGTCATCACCTATTTTCCTCATCTCTTTTGTGCTTTCGAGGCCTTGAAAGCCTCATTTTCTATTGCCTCAATTTGCGTACACAGTCCGGGCGCGTAGCCGGAAAATTTTTGTGTTGGAATCTGTGAATTCTGTGGAAAATTTGAAGAATTTTGATATTAATATGATTATAGTTGACTTTGGTCAACATTTTTGGTAAACGGACCCGGACCCAAGATTGGACGGTCGCGGAAGGTCCGTAAAAAAATATGGGACTCGGGCATGTGCCCGGAGTCGAAATCCGAGGTCTAGAACATGAGTAAGAGAATTTTTCTATTAAATTGTTTTTTCTGAAATTATTAAGGAAAATGAAAATGAAAATTGATTAAAAGACTATGGTATCGGGATCGTATTTTGGTTCCGATGCCCGGTACAAGTCTTATATATTATTTAAGCGCTTTCTGTAAAGTTTGGTCGAAATCGGACGTCGTTTGACGTGTTTCGGACCTAAATGTCTAAAGTTGGAAGTTTATTAATTTTGAAAGAAGAATCATGAGTTTTGAGGCTTGATTCTATGTAAATGATGTTATTTTGGCGATTTGATCACGCGAGTAAGTTTGTATGATATTTTTGAGTTAGTGTGCATATTTGGTTTGGAGCCCCGAGGGCTCGGGAGTGTTTCGAAGGTGCGTCGGGGTGGTTTTTCACTTAAAAACATAGCAGATTTTTTTCCTTCAGCTGTTGCAGTCCAGGTTGTTTTCCTTCAGCTGTTGAACTATTAATTGTGCTCCCTTGCCCGGATGATTGAGCTGTTAATTGAACTCCCTTGCCGGGATGTTTGCTATGTAATTGTCTACTGTGTGTCCCTTCATTGTGACTGTTGCTTGGGGACTCAGACTGTTGAATGATATTAAGGAGCGGGTTGCACGCCGCAACAAATGACACTGAGGATCGGGTTGCGCGCTGCAACACTGTTAACTGATAAATAATATGGGTCGGGTTGCACGCCGCAACAATGGTAATTATGGAGCGGGTTGCACGCCGCAACAATGGTAATTATGGAGCGGGTTGCACGCCGCAACAGTTGTTGATATCTGTAGTTATGTTTGAATATTGATTTCTTGTTTCATTGCGGACTTTAAGCTGTTTGGTTGTTACTCTGGATTATTGCTAATTGTATTTCCCCATAGCATGTTTCCCCCTCACATGTTGTTAATTACTTGGTATTCGTTTTCCGCTGTATATTTATAACTGCGCGGGTTTACGTGGTGTCCAGTCTAGCCTCGTCACTACTTCGCCGGGGTTAGGCTAGACACTTACCAGCACATGGGGTCAGTTGTGCTGATACTACACTTATGTGCATTTTTGCATAGGTCCAGGTTTTGAGCAGCAGCAACAGCAGTAGTTCGGGAGCAGGATTTTATTGTCACGAGACTGAGGTAGCCATGCAGGCGTCTGCCGGCCCGGCGTCTCTTCTTATGTTTTCATTTTTACTGGTTCCTCCATGTTTTGAGACAGACAACTGTTATATTTCTTTCAGACCTTTATATGTAGTTTATTCTTAGTTGTTCGTGAGTATGTGACACCAAATCTTGGGTAGAGAATGTTGCTGAGCATTTCGTATTTATTTCAGACTTATAAAATTAGACTTCCGCAGTTATTGTTGTTATTATTAATGATGCTATAAATTGACAACAGGATAATTTTACAAATGGAAACGGTGAGTAAATTGGCTTGCCTAGCTACCACGAGTAGGCGCCATCACGATCCCGATGGTGGGAAATCCGGGTCGTGACAATTTATGATAACTTTTTGGTCTAATACGAACTAGCATTGCCGCATGCAAAAATGGCGTGACCCCAAACAGAAGTGGACAACCTTATTTTTATGAGTAACGGTCTTGCTATCAATTGCAGACGTCTAATTAAAGACTCTGCAAGACCATTTTGAGTGTGAACATGAGCTACAAGATGTTACACTTTTATCCCAATTGATAAGCAATAATCATTAAATGCTTGGGATGAAAACTCAACAGCATTATCAAGTCTAATAGACTTAATTGGATTATCGAAAAATTGCGTCCGTAATCGAATTATTTGTGCCATTAATTTTGCAAACGCGAGATTGCAAGAAGACAATAGGAACACATGAGACCATCTAGAATATGTGTCTATTAAGACCATAAAATATCTAAACGACCTACTAGGTGGGTGAATAGGTCCACAAATGTCCCCTTGTATACGTTCCAAAAATGCAGGGGACTCAATTCCAACCTTTGTTGGTGATGGTCTAATAATTAACTTGCCTTGATAATAAGAAGTGCAAGAAAATTTATTATTTAAAAGAATCTTTAAATTCTTTAATGAATGCCCATTTGAATTTTCTATAATTCGTCTCATCATAATTGATCCAGGGTGTCCCAATGATCATGCCAAAGTACAAAAGTATTGGAATCAGTAACCTTTTGGTTTACAACAGAATGTGCCTCAATTGCACTAATTCTTATCCAATATAATCCACGAGATAAAGATGGGAACTTCTCAATAACCCTCTTTTGGCTAGAGACATTCTTGGTAATGATGAGATATTCAAGATTATTCTCATCTATTGTCTCAATATGNCTAGGCAGAGTTATAGTAGCTCTTCCAGAACCTTTAATTAGATTACTACTATCAGAAATTGTAGTAACCTCTGCCTTATACATACTTAAATGAGAGAAATATTTCTTCTCTTTGAATATTGTATGTGTCGTACATGAATCAATTTAAACAAATCTATCATAGATTTCATTGACGAACATTTTATATCGGTCTAACCTCCTTATTTTTCATAAAAACATAACACAAAGATCTCTTCATTCATATATTCAGGTAACTGAATCTCTCATGAGATTTTATGAAGTGTTATGTCATGTGATCTTCTAGATCACTTGCCCTCCTTTATTATGATCATTTTGATCATTTGCTCTTCTTCTTTATCAAGAAGTTTATTTGAAACCAATTGTTTATACGCTTTAAGTGTACCATAGACTTTGTCCTTCTAGAACTTAATAGGAGCATTTGCAATGAGAATATAGTTACTTTCTTTGGGTCAGCAAATGCGTCTGGCATGCTTTGCAATATATTGCAGATGAATTAGCTTTTATGAACTTCAAGTTCATATTATCTTATTCGAGGGTACACATGATAATTCATTACATGTAACTTTTTCTCAACCTTTTATCTTTTTTCCCTCTCATGTTAGAAAAACTAACTCGCTTCCTCAATTTTGAAAATCCATTTTTGTGTATTATGGTGTTAATCAAAATATACACCGCACAACAATAATAATAAGATAGAATTATTTGGTTCCTGACCCCGAACCACTGGTGAAGGGAGAAAATAATATACTTTCGTATATAACGTATATCAAACTGATATACAAAATTTTGTTCTCATAATCAATTGTATAGCTATTAAGTGGAGGCACTCAATAAATTATTTTTCTAAACCAACTGTGATGTAAACCAACTTATCAAGATGAACTATCTTGAATAAAAAAAATTTGGAAATTATGCTCTAAATCAAATTATTGAGCAAGTTACCTCGCAAAACACCATGTTGCGAGTTAATAATAATCGCATATGTAATCATCTTATAGATGCATCTTATCTGGTATACATGGCAAGTGAATGAGCCCATATTCACCTTTGATATTTCCAGCATTCATGGGATTCAATCCCAGTTTTAGTTGATTTACTAATTAATGAGAACAAACATTATAAGAGAATTTGCAAAAAACTTTCTACTTCTTTTAATTATTTATCCATGTAAATTCTCTATTATTTTTTCACATCATACTTAAATTGATATGGCTAACCCAATTATGCCAACTGAATAAATTATCAATATTGATAAACTTCATATTTACGCCATGACGTGTGCAATATGGGGTTTAATATCAATAAATATTCACTTCATTGTGGTATTATTTTATTTGTCTAGTACATACCGGAGAATAAAACGGGTAGATTTTCACATATATATTACCCAGCTACAAGTTGTAGTAATATAAGATATTAAATCTTTCTTTTATTTATAGTCTCAATATAATCAATCGCTTTCGCGTATAATTTGGAAACTAAATAAGTTTCTTTGAGACTTACTACAACATAATACCTTATTGGTAATCAATTATGTTTCTCCAAAATAGTAATAATTGGCTCTTCTAGAACTCTCAATTAATTTGGTACTACCACATATTCATCAACATCCATATGGTGAATATCTCCTTCAAGGAAAAAGTTATACCATTATGGTCATGGTCAAAATTATATGCAAGATATGTTTCTTGCATTATTGTTGTCCTTTAATAATCATATTGCAAAAATATTTTGGCGTACAATAGGTACGTGGCCAATGACTATTCATGTCATAATAATGACATTATTTTCTCATATCATCTCAAACCTCCTTCTAGAGGTGAGTGTGGTATATTCACTACCACTAGCACGTTCATATTCTTTGAAGAATGAATATGCATTCATAAATCAGATGTTGTCACATTCACATCTTGAATATACCATAATCATCTGTATGTGCTTTATAAAATCTAATGTTAAATCGATGACAAATATTACTCTCACAGAGTGAAGGATTATTTTGAGAATCCTTATTATTCGCATTATCACAATGATGACGATTATAATTTCGTCTAATACCACGTCCAAATCCATTGATACCTTCACGGTAATAATTTTATCTTCTTTCAGACTATCACATATTGCTATCACATTCTCTTAAGGGAATGAGAATGAAGCAAATTCAATGGGACGGGCATGCACTTCTTGTGTACATAATCATACATAAATTTGATCATGGCAAGACATAGAAATTTTTACCACTTAAGGTGGTTATAATTCCTTACTAACTTCATTAGAGTTATAATCAAATTTTATTGTTTTTGCTTGTATTTAAAATCAAATTATACAATAAAAAAGAAAAATACGGTAAAATACTTACCTTAAATCCAGAATTTAATCATGAAGGAAGTTCATGGAACAATTGAAAATCATTATGCTCAATTCCAAAGCTTCTACTCAATTAGTTAGAATCTCGTGCTGATAAAGTGTTATGAAATAAAAGTAATTTAGTAAAATATGAACAAGAAATAAAAGCAATTTAGTAAAACATGAACAAGAAATATAGATAGAGAGAAGGAAGTGATTTTCTTCTTCAATTGTGTGTTTTCCTATCTATTACAAGGCATTTATATAGGCATACAAAGTGAAGAAAATATGTCATGGGATATGTCATTGAACATACAAAATATGTCATTGAATATGTCATTATGTATTTGAGATGAAGATCATGGAAGAAGATTAGACATTCACCATAATGTGATATTTATCGTAACAAAAGTGCCTTTTTATACTTTTATTTCCAACCATCCAAAGTAGTAGTAGTAGTCATCGATCATCAATCTACTTCACACGCCACAGTTCTCAAATTTAGTCTACCTCCTAATCCATTGTAGGCTATTTAAAATTCTGATGGTGGAGAGAATAAGATGCTTCACATATCTTTTACAGGAAAAGAAAAATATATCACTGTTTTC
Source organism: Nicotiana glauca (assembly GCA_026770625.1). NCBI lineage: Eukaryota > Viridiplantae > Streptophyta > Magnoliopsida > Solanales > Solanaceae > Nicotiana > Nicotiana glauca. The sequence continues at coordinate 5,624 of MU790377.1, forward strand.
AAGCACTAGCAGTAGTGCGAGGATTCGTCGTATGACATTCAACGGCTGTAAAGGAAGTAATAGAAATGAAGACCATCGCCACGTCGAGCATTAAATATAAGATTATCCTTCTCATGGACTTGATTCAATGACTTATGATTCACAACATTTACTATTTGCAAATGATAATACACGCATACTCAACGAAGTATTTCTTACATTTTAGTAATCTATCTTTCTGTTTAACCTAAATTAAATCTTTCGGTCAAGGGCTAATTTTAGAAGAAAATGTGCTTCTAATAACCAAGTTTTTCTTCACTTTCTCAACAACATCAAATAAAATAAATAAGGAAGTAATTGATGGCAGGATCAAAGCAGAGAATTTCGAGAAAGCAGAAAAGCAAAGTGTATATTTCAATATTATCTCAGATGTCCTTACAAGTGAGATTGTCTCCTCTTATATAGAGGTTTACAAATATAACGTTTTCTTTCATATATAGCTAAATGATTATGAGCTTTAATGGTATTAGTGACCCGTTATAATTAGTAATCGTAACTGTTCATGAGGATTCGGTAACGATTCTGATCCCCCCTCCTCATTAGTTGAAGGTTCTTGATCATCCCTTTTACTGTCTTGATTCATTCTGCCTGTGTCTCTTCATTGACTTATTTAGGCTTTGCTCATGCGTTTCGTAACTAGTTCACCTTTTATATTATGATATTCCAGTTATCTTCTTCTCATTATTCCACGTATCATGTCCTATCTGACAAATGTAGTTCCACATGTATTATGTATTTTCCACTAATACTGAGCCCCCCCCACTTGTCGAATATTCTGTAACTAAATATTTAGGAAGTGGTATATATTTATGGCGGGAATTCTTTGCCTCTGTTTCCTAAGTATCATTGTGTTTTCTTCAGAATCAACGTGTCGTTTCCATTTAATGCATGTGCCACATGGCCTTCGATGATTAGGTCTGTGACTCTTCAGCGCTTTTTAGGGCTTTGTTGCGTCTGCAACTGATTCATTATGACGTTTCATCATGACTTACTTTATATGACATTTTTCTTCTTCTTATAAGTACCTCATGTACCTTTAGTTTCATGAAACCTTCAACCTACAATGTTCTTCTTCTTCACTCGGTATTATTCTTCAGTAGATATCCCTCAATTCCGATTTATATAAACCAATTTGACTGTGCACAGAATTTAAGAAAAAATAAAGGCTTTTGAAATTTGTGATCCTAAACAAGTTAAAAAGAGGCCCAGAGTATTTGTGTGGTTATCAAAGCTTCTCATTAAAGGCAGAATTATAAGTTTAAGCTAAATTGTTACCAAATTTAGAAAGGATTCATTCTTTTTGAAACGGACCAAAAACGAAATAGGTTCACATAAACTGGAACAGATGGAGTATTACTTTATCAGTTCCTTATACAACCAGGTCTTCATCAAATCCTGATCCTCGCAAAGTAGTAATTGTTGATGAACTTCCCCCTTCAATTACCCGTGTTAGGAGTAGAAGAGGTTGTAGATTGCGTAGCCTCGGTTATATTTCTAACTGTGATTCCTCCTCTCAAAGTAGTGCTGCTAATCCATCTTTTCCTACACTAGGGCTTCTACAACTCTAAGATCTTCTTCCAAAAATAAACATTCAACTGAAGCTCTACGTAAACCCACTGTTGATGAAATTGTTCCTCAAGAGCTATCCTCTGTGACTGCTAGTGAGTCCATAAAGAGTCAAGTCTCTTCCATGGCTACTTCTCTCGATCGTGTTGATCGTTACCCAACTCTTATTACCACTGGTCTTCTCGCTCTGTTTCAAAGAGAATGTAATTGGGAACCTGACTTCACTTTGAAAGAGAGAGTCAATTTTGTATTCAGTTATCTGAGAAATATAGTGTACAACCTTCTATTTATAAAATCTAATTAACAAACTAGCTATTTTCCTAAATGCCTATAAATTACAAATTAACATCTCACTGACTGGCTAACTATAACTAGTCTTCTAGAAGTGTATTCCTTAAATACTACTCTGTATAATTACTTACATCTGATCCAATATTTCAACACTCCCCCTAAAGTTAAAAATGAAAAATGTTCTTCATTCCCAACTTGGATAACAGATAAGCACGATGTTGATGCCTCAAGGCTTTAGTGGAAATGTCCGCTGGTTATTCTTGACTGGATACATGTGAGGTTCTGATAAGCCTTTCCTGAATTTGTTTTCTTAAAAAATGATAGTCTATATCTATGTGCTTTGTCCTCTTATAATACATGAGAATAGCTACAATTTGCAATGCTACTTTACTGTGATAATACAAATCCATAGGCAATTGCAAATCTGTCTACAACTCTTTCAGCAGTCCACTAAGTCATTCCAACTCTACAATTATATGTGCCATACTTATGTTCTTAGTTTCTTCCGAACTTCTAGAAATTGTGTTCTTCTACTTTGCTTTCCAAAATATAAGAGAATCTCCTAACTTGATACAATATCCTGTTACCGACTTTCTTGACATAGGGCAAGATGCCCAATCTGAGTCACAACATGCTTTATTTGTTGACTGCTTTTGCTGGATACCAAAAGGGCAAGGCCTGGTTGCTTCTTCACATATCTCACTACATATAGTGCAACTTCATTGTGAGATTTCTTGATAGAATATATTAACTGACTTAAGCATTGAATAGAATATGAGATTTCTGGCCTGGTGATTGTGAGGTATAATAATTTCCCAATTAACCTTTGAAAGCTTCCCTTGTCTTCTAGTAGCTCATCAGTGCCATTAGAATTATACAAGTATCAAAATTCACACTTGTTAGTTTCAAATTTTGTTCCATTGGAATCTCTTTTGGCTTTGAACCTCCTAAATACTTCTGATAGCATCTCAATAGCATGTTTTCTTTGTGACATTAAGCTATCTTCGCATATCTAGCAAACTCTATTCCCAAAAAGTACATGAGTTCCCCAAGGTCTTTTAACTTGAAGCTCTGGTGAAATGTAACATTAGCATGCTGAATTCTTCCACATCATGTCCTGTCACAAGAAAATCATCCACATGCATAAGCACAAGCACAAATTTATCCTTAGTAAATCTAATGAATAAGGAGTAATCATGCTTGCTTTAACAAAAACCTGAATTCAAAAGGGCTTTAGTTAACTTCTGATTTCATTACCTGGATGTCTATTTCAACCATATACAGATTTAAGAAGCCTATACACTCTATGTTTCCCCTTAGCTACTAAATCTCTATGGCATTTCATAACCCGAAATTCTCACTGTCAGTACTATGATGGCACCTAATATTTTACTTGCTAGGCAAACCAACGTTAGAATAATTTATTTATTTTTTAACAGTTTAAATTAAATAATGAGAAAGAGCTAAAATAATTGCAATAATCCAAAGTAATAATGCCGAAATTAAAATAACAAAACGTCTGATACGACCCCGGAACCGGTGTAACAAGAGCACAAGCTACTAGAATAGTACAAACAAGGGTCTGAAATAACAAAAAGATGTCTGAAAAGAAAGTAGACAGCCAAATAAAAAGGAAAAAGGACTCCAGGAGCTACGGACGCTTAGCAGATGTACCTCAAGTCTCCACAAGCAGTCCAATCTGAGAACACTAATAACCCTCGCCGAGGTCGACTTCAAAATCTACACAAGAAGTGTAGAATGTAATACGAGTACAACCGACCTCATGTACTCTGTAAGTGTCGAGCCTAACTACGACGAAGTAGTAACGAGGCTAAGGTAGGTCACTTACACTACAACTTGTACGCAGTATATAATTAAGACAGAACAGAAAATACGAAATAAAATAAGACATTCATCTAAAGATAATAGCTACAACCTCAAGAAATAAGCCAGTGGCGATAAGAATTACCAATACTTAGAGTTTCAAGTAAAAATACAGAAAACAAACACAGTAAAGGAAATAGAAATACATAGGCTATTGCGGCGTGAAACCTCATTCCACCATAGAACACAATATTTTCCCTTATTTTACCGTATCAATCCACGCTTATTTCACCTGTTGCGGCGTGCAACCCAACCCTACCATATCAGTACCAAATACTCAATGAGTACAATCAAATCAGTAATCCAAATCACAAAAACCTCTTTGATCAATTAATACAATGCTGCACCAGCAAGAAAACCTTGTACAACACGGGAATCCATATAATTAATACTACAGCGCAAGACAATTCCAGTAATTGATAATTAGAAGGTGCAAGTAAGTCAATTAAAGTAAATAGCAGTGAATCATGAAATTAGGAAAATATCTAACATCATTAAAAGGAGAAAATATTATTTCACAAGTAGCAAATAAGCATGCAAGGAATTTGGAGCATATAACAGTTCAGACAGGGAATAAGATAATTAAGGAAAGCGGTAGACCAGTAATTCGGTGGCGTATAAGCACTCGTTACCTCGCATATATGCCGTAACATATGAAATTCACATAGCACATAATCCGAGGGACCCTAATTCCCTCAAGTCAAGGTTAAACTCAACACTTACCTTACTCCGCAGTTAATTCAGAGCTCTACTGTCACGACCCAAACCAATGGGCTGCGACCGGTGCCTGATTCCTACCTGTCAAACACCCCTAAGCATGCCTTTAAGATATAAACCTTAATAACATCTGCTGAATTACGAAGATAACATACGTAAATGAAACCTGCCAACAAGGCATATATACGTATACATGCAGAATATAGTGGACGAGCCAGCAAGGCTGCTATAGACAACTATACATCCAATAACTGAAAGCTGATAAAGCCACATACAACCAACTGGACATACTGTCTACAGACCTCTAATGAAAACATAATTGCACAATATATATATATATATATATATATATATATATATATATATATATATATAGTACTAAAATTAAAAGCAGCTCCGGATCAAGTGCAGCACGTCAACTCTCGCTGATCAGGGATCCTAAGAAGGGGGACCATTAGCTTGCCTACCTGCACCTGCGGGCATGAAATACACGCCCCATGAAATAGGGCTTCAGTAGAAAAAATGTACTGAGTATGTTAAGGCGTAAAAATTAGTACGTAAAAGACATAGATGAAATATGAAAATAGAAACACGTCTTTAAATCTAAATAACTTTGTGAATACTAAAATATTTATAATATCATACACGTGCGTATAAATATCGTGCCATGCATAGGTATGGGTGTACATTATATCATCAAGTCACTGAGGGCATCCCATCATATCGTCTCGGCCGCTGCCACTGTGGGAAACATCATCAACATATACCTGTTGATCAGGTGGTGGTGCATATATAACACCATAACTTTTTCCCATATCCCATATGCATATATTTACATATATACGCGTATATAACACCATCTGATCATGGGTAAATACACATGTATAAATGGATGAAATGCATGAAAAATACGTAAAAATCTCAATATTCCTTCCGGATAAACTTTTTTTTTCAACTGCATATTATTCTGAGTTCCATGAACAAAAGATAATAATAATTCTCATGGGGAATCAAGAATATAGACACCCCTAGTATCTCTATGAATAGAGTAATTTATGAAAACTGTGCGTTTGCTCGTTCTCAGTATAATTTGGACCATGCCAAAAGAAAGAAAGCATAACCTTAACATACCCGAAGTAGAGAAAACTCCGTATAATATTCCTGGCGAAGATTGCACCGTCTCTTAGAAGCTTGAAATTAGCTTCGACAGAATTTAGCTACGGACCATGCGAAATTAGCTTTTGATTCCTTGAAATTTCGAACGAAATTGCTTCGAAATTTTCCTTCTGCTCTAACGTTTTGTTGAACCAAAGACAGAATGGATTTGATCTTAAAAATGAATTGATAACAATGACTCATGGATGCTTATGAGCAAGTCTTATTTTGATAAGACTTATGTTTAAGTCTTTTTTTGGTAACACTTTCATAACTAGCCACATGGCAATAATGGCCAAGAGTCATATTTAGCCATTGTGGCTTTATGCCACGTTGGGGATATAATTTTATAATAATTTTTTTAATTCACTTATTAGTTAACTAGGTAATGTCCTGTTACCCAATAATTAATTAATTACTCGCGTAATTTTAAAACAAATTACCATAAATGACTTAAAATTTTATTTATTTTTAATATACTTTATATATTATACTACCGTGGTCATATGGTACCTTGCATGGTACTAGTTCATAATCATCGGGTATTATTGCTTGACCCATATTTTATCTCAAATTGGCCACTTTCAACGAAACTCGTTTTATTTAATTCGTGTACCCCTTTATCCTTCATGACACTTCTTTATCGCTCGTGATAAATAGTGTAAATATGTTAACGTCAAGATAATCTCATCCCTGAGTCTATGTCAATTAATTGAAAACGAAACTTTTAACGTACAAAAATGCGATATATAACATCCTTCCCCCCTTAGAAGCATTCATCCTCGAATGTTCAACTCCCCGTGATCTAATATAACTTTGGCAGGGTCGCCTTTGTAACAACACTACTACCAACTCACCCTGTAGAAGCTTAATAATCCAACGACATACATGACCACAATTATCAATAACGACAATGGCCTCACACGAGCAACGACAATAACCAATAAAAGAATTTGTACACATACCTTAAGGTTATGACATCTCGGTTGAACCCTTCTATGGAAGAGGAAATAAGTAGGAATATCTAGACTTCATTTCTTCCTCGGCCTCCCAAATCATTTCTTTCATATTGTTATTCCTCCAACGTATTTTCACGGAGGCTACCTCATTATTCCGTAGCTTGCGGATTTATCAGTCTATGATGGAAATTGGAATTTCTTCGTATGACAAGTCCTCTGTAATCTGTACATCATCAATGGGCACCACTCTGGTAGGATTTCCAATGCACTTCCGTAATATAGATATGTAAAAAAAACGGATGTACAGACTCCAACTCTAAGGGCAATTCTAACTCATAAGCTACTTGGCCCACTCTCCGAATGATCCTATAAGGCCCAATATACCGTGGGCTAAGTTTGCCTTTTGTTGCCAAATCTTATCACACCTTTCATAGGTAACACCTTTAAGAATACCCAGTCATCAACCCTCGAACTCTAAATCTCATCGCCGCATATTAGAATATGACTTATGATGACTCTGAACTGTCAGTAGTCGATCCTGGATCAACTTCACTTTTGATATGGCTCGCTGAACCAGGTCTGGCCCATGTAATTCAGATTCTGTAACATCGAACCACCCTATAGACGACCTACACTTCTATCCGTAAAGAGCTTCGTATGGAGCCATCTGAATGCTGTAATGGTAGCTATTATTATACGCGAAATCAATAAGCGACAGATGATCATCCCAGCTACCTTTGAAGTCTATTACACAAGCTCGTAACATATCCCCTAGTTTTTGAATATTACGCTCAGCCTGTCCGTCTGTCTGGGGATAAAATATTGTACTAAGTTACTTGAGTCCCTAACCCTTTTTGGAAGGACCTCAAGAAGTTAGATATAAATTGAGCTCCTCTATCTGAGATAATAGATACGGGGACACCATGCATTCATACTATCTCCTTAATATAAAGCCTTGCACAATCCTCTGAGGAATATGTATTCCTAACAGGCAGAAAATGATTACTTTGTAAGCCTATCAATAATCACCCATATCGAGTCAAACTTACGCTGGGTACAAGGTAAACCTACGATGAAGTCCAAGTCAGAATCTCCAAAGCTTGAAATAACCCACTGGGTCGAGCAATAATACCATACAAGTAGTGCCTCCATATCTTTAGTGCATGAATCACTGCAGCTAACTCTAAATTGTGGGTCGGGTAGTTCTTCCCGTGATGTCTTAGTTGTGTAGAAGCATAAGCCACAACCTTATCATGCTGCATCAGCACAGAATCCAACCCAACACTTGAAGCGTCACAATAGATAATGTAACCATCAATCCCTTCTGGAAGCATTACAACCGGTGCTGACGTTAATATGGCCTTAATGCCTTGAAATTTCGCTCGTAAGCATCAGTCCATTGAAACTTTGCTCCCTTCTGAGTCAACTTTGTTAAAGGTGCTGAAAGGGAAGAAAATCCCTAGACAAATCTCTTGTAATAACCTGTCAAACCAATAAAGCTACGAACCTCTGTCGGTGTTGTGGGTCTAGGCCAAGTCTTTACATCCTCAATCTTTTGTGTATCTACCTGGATGCCTTCATCCGAAATGATATGCCCAAGAAAAGCTACAGAGTTTAACCAGAATTCACACTTAGAGAATTTTACCTTTTTGTAGAACTCTGAGCACAATACTTAAATGATTTGCATGTTCAACTTCTAAACGAGAATACACCAATATATCATCGATAAATACAACTACGAACAAATCTAAAAAGGGCCTGAACACATGGTTCATCAAATCCATGAATACTGCTGGGGCATTGGTCAAACTGCAACGACATAACACGAAACTCAAAGTGCCTATATCTGGTCCTAAATGTTATCTTCGGAATATCTTCATCCTTAACCCTTACCTGATGGTACCCGGACCTCAAGTCTGTTTTTGAAAAACACTTGGCACATTGCAACTGATCAAATAAATCATCAATCCTCGAGAGCGAGTACTTATTCTTGATCGTTACCTTATTCAACTATATATAATCAATACACACCAGTAAGGAACCATCTTTCTTCCTTACCAATAACATAGGTTCTCTCCATGGTGATGTGCTAGATTTGATAAAGCCTTTTTCAAGCAAGTCCCTTAGTTATTCCTTTAAATCTTTCAGCTCCGCGGGGGCCATTATATAGGAAGGAATAGATATTGGATGAGTATTTGGTAGTAGTCGAGTGAAAAACTCAATTTCTTACTCTGGCGGAAGACCTAGAAGTTCATCGGGAAACTCATTCACTACCGAGATGGACTGAATGGTTGGTGACTCCACTTCCACATCCTGAACCTGAACTAAGTGATAAATACAACCCTTTGTAATCATCTTCCTTGCCTTGAGATAGGAAATGAATTTTCCTCTTGGCGATGCCATATTACCTTTCCACTCCAAAACAGGCTCCCTTGGAAATTGAAATCGGACTATCTTTAATCTACAATCAACATTGCTATGACAAGAAGCCAACCAATCCATACCCATTATAACATCAAATTCTACCATATCTAACTCGATTATGTCTTCTACAGTAGATCGACCATGAACTACTATTATATAATCCCTATATACTTGCTTAGCTATCACTGAGTCCCCAATGGGTGTATGTAAGGCCCCGAAAATTTTTTCCGAGTAATTTAAGATTTCGTCGTGCCAAGGTAGGCTAAACTATTTTATTTAGTGTGTAAATAAGGATTTATGATGTTATGGATATCAACTGTATATGGCAATAAGTATATAAGTCTTATTATAAGTGATTTGGGGTCTAAGGAGAGGCCTAAGTCTAAGCCAAGTTGGAAAATTGCGTATTAAACGAAAACTGTAAATGGGTGCGTACAATACCTTACTTTGAATGATCATATCTCTGGTTATATAAGAAGTTGTATGATGCATAACCTATCAAATGAAAGCCATTTGAGTCTAGTTTCCAACGAAATAAACCTTTCATCGTTTGGAGGTGTATACAGAAAGTTATGACCATTTTACGGGTCAGGTGTCACTCGCGCGAACAGTGCACGAACTTCGCGCGAGCTCGCGAGTTCGCGCATTTTTGCTGAGTATTCTGCCCTGTTCGCGCGAACTGCCTGGAAGGTTTTAATACCCCTAAAGACTGAAAATAAGAGATTTTGAGATATCTCTCAAGGTTAGGGTTCTCTCTAACCCCAACTCGACCAAGGCATCAAATTGCACACCTATGGTGAGTTTTTAAGTGTGTTTTCATGGTGATTTCACTTCTCAATTACTAGTTACAACATGAATTTGGTTGGATTTCATAGGATTTCTTCAAAACCTCAAGAACACCCCAAAGTTATCTTTCAAGAATTGGTATACAAGAGGTAATCCTACACCTTAGACTTACATATATGGAGTTATTATGGGATTATGAGTATGAATCATGTATTACAACTT
>MU790377.1:17618-35668 GCA_026770625.1 Nicotiana glauca
GTGTGTTGTCGACCACATCTATAAGTTGGAGGCTACATGGACATTTAGGAATATTACCCTTCTTCAACTCTCCAGATCGTGCGATAAAGCTCGACTATAAGATTGTTTTCTAACTCGTGCATTGAGATTCAAGGTAAGTTTAAATGCTCTATTGTCTATTTCAAGTAATGTTATCATATGTCATGACCAATGGTCAAAGACATGGATATTAAGGAGATGGCACATGTATCTTGTTGAGTTAACGGTATGGACATATAGTATAAGTACATAGTACCATAAGTATACTTTATTTGAGAATGTGTTAAAAGTGATTACCTGCCAAAGAGGCATTGATTTGATAAATGAGATTAATACTATGGTTACTTAAATCTCACTAAAAGTCGAATATATTTATTTGAGGGATAGATATATGAGGCATATGTCCATAAAGTTACTAAATTCAAGACTTGTGTCAAAATCCAGGACATTTGCCCCAAGTGGGGGAGGAAGGACCGTCGTGAGGCCACTTAAATGCAATGAAACAAGAGTGAGACCGTGTAGCTATGATGTTTGAATATTTTTTTGAAGACATGCGTAGTCTAGAAAAGTGATAATGGGTAACATGACTCTTTTAAAAGATATGCTAATGATAGACAACTAGTACCCCAACAAGGTGGAAGGTTAAGGAAGGTAAATTCTTCACACATGGAAATGTGAATGATAGGGTCAACAATCCTAGAAAATAAGAGTATGCTTGTAAAGGGATTTTATACTTGTTAGAAGATCAGGAACCATCGATCCTAAGGAAGTATTATAGTTCAAATGTGGAAGGTTGCGAGTTTTTAGAATAGGTTAATCATAGATTTGCAATTTAACCAATGTTCTAAGACATTAAGAAAGGCGAAACGAGTGGGAGAAATAAATGTAATGCTATAATAACCCAAGAGGGTATTTGGGCTTGATGGAGAACCTCTAAATAATCTTACAAATAAAGAACTGTTAAGTGATATGCGGATGAACACACTTTCCCACGGATATCCCAACAAGAGTTAAGAGGTGAGATGGATGAAATACCAGATGAGGGAAAGACCATGTAATATATGGAAGAGTGCGTGGCTACTCACTAGCTACGAAATATAAGGCAGAAGAAATGGGGAGAAAACCTATAAATTAAGATGGTCATGGTTATCATAAAATATCTTGCATCAGAATGGTGGACTCGCTTAGAGTATAGGTGTTAATAAAAGTTATAAGGGACTAACTATAATGCAACCGACTTGGATGGCACTAAATATCAACTAAAGGATCTAGAGATAGTTCATGTCTACATACAATGGAAAGTGAGACTACTGGAGGTGAAGTTATGGTATGATAAACTCACTAAACCAGGCACACTGATATTACAAGTTCATGGGAGGTAGACAAGTGTGTGGCACAATAAGGCTATCAATTATATACTATGCGTAAAATAGAACGGGAATGAAAGTTCCAGTTAGAAAGAAAAGATGGTACTAGCATATTGTCCAGGCCAAAGGGTGATCAATAAGGGAAAGACAACACAATCCACCCAAAGGTCGAATGAAAGATTCGAAATAGATTGAAAGAGGATGAACACTTGTTACGGACCAGACATGTTTAGCATGGTAACTCCTAAGCCGCCATATTAGGGAAATTATTGTAGAACTCAATTCGTCGGAGGTCTTATGTAAGAGAAACATGATAATGATGTTCCACTAAATATGAAATGTGTTAAATTGATAGCTTATACCTCTAGGCAACTCAAGATTTATGGGAAAAAATGCAACACATGACTTAGAACTTGCAGTAGTGGTATTTGCATTAAAGGTTTGGCACCATTGTTGGTATAGGATCCATGTGGATATAGTCACGGACCATAAGAGCCTTCAATATACTTTCAAACAATAAGAATTTTATTTGAGGAAAAGAAGATAGTTGGAGTTACTTACGACATCGATATTCTATATCACCCGGGAAAATCCAATATTGTGGCGGACTTTGTGGCAAAATATACGAACTGTCAGCAAGTGAAGGCCGAACATTAAAGGCCTAGAGGATTGTTACAAATAGTAGAAACTTCAATATGGAAATGGGAAATGATCAATATGGATTTTGTGGTAGATTACCGCGCACTACGCGCAAGTTCGACTCAATTTGGGTAATTATGGATCAACTCATGAAATTAGCTCACGTCGTGCAAGTCAAATCTACTGACACAGCAGAATTATATGCTGAACTATATTAAAAAAAATAGTTAAGTTGCATGGCACTCCAGTCTCAATCATTTCAGATCCAGTGGCTCAATTCATGATAAACTTGTCGTTTGTCACTCATAGATTTTCTTATAACAACAGTTTTTATGCTAGTATTCAGATGGCCCCATTTGAGGCATTGTATGGAAGGAGGTGTAGATCTCTGATTGGGTGGTTCGAGGTTGGTGAAGCAGAACTATTAGGGATAGATCTTGTGCATCAAGCTATGGAAAAAACTTAAAGTCATTCAGGAGAGGATGAAAACTGCTCAAAGTCGTCAGAAATCCTATGCGGTCGTGCATCGAAGAGAATTGGAATTCCAAGTAGATGATTGGGTGTTCTTGAAAGTATCTCCCATGAAGGGAGTCATACGATTTGGGAAGAAAGGGAAATTGAGCCCAAGGTATGTCGGGCCAAATCGGATCGCTCAAAGGATAGGGCAAGTGGCTTATAGGTTGGAAATTGCCCCTTGAAATGTCATTATTGCACCCGGTGTTCCATGTGTCTATGTTGAATAAAATTGTTGGGGATCAATCCGCCATCGTGCCTGTGGAGATTATTGAGGTGAGTGAAGACTTATCGTATGAAGGGGTTCCGGTTGCTATTCTTGATAGGCAAGTCCGAAAATTGAGGAACAAGGAAATTGCTTCAGTTAAAGTATTGTGGCAAAGTCAACAAGTCGAGGAATCCACGTAGGAAGCGGAAAAAGAAATGAAAGAGAAATATCCCCACCTGTTCGAACAAGTCTAGTAGTGATCGTGCGAACGATTGTCTTTAAGAAATTTGAGGTAGTGTTCAGATTTGTGCTGAGGCACCCCATTTTCCCCAAATTGCCTTATTGTTGTAGCTTCCCAATGTGTGCCAAATTTCAAATGATGTTGATATTTGCATAGTGTGCAACCCTTGAAGTAAATGAAATTTTATAAAACATATGAGGTAGGTAAATGATTAATGATAGTGAAGATTGGTAATGATAAATTGAAGAATTTCCGCATGTTAAAGTGATTGAATTATATGGGGCTCATTAAAGTGACCCAGTTGTGTGCAAGTAAATGACATCGGTTGAACCATGTGCAATTTGTGGTTTAAAGAGAATGATCTACGTGTAAGTTATTTAAAGTGTATGAATATGTACAGGTTATCGAGGAAATGAATTGTATACCAGTTGTAGGGATAACAGAAACTGTGTAATGATCTTGGAAATATATTTCGGGGGCTCTCTGACAGGTAGATAGGCCTAATTACAAAGGAAACTCTGGCAAAATTTTCGGAAATTTATGGAGTTAGCCAAATTTGTAGCTATTGATATATTTCATGATGTGAACAAGCCGAAGTTACATAAGGATGGCTAGTGAACGGACGTCAATCCTCATTCGAGGACGAATGGTCCTAAAGGGGGTAGAATGTAAGGCCCCGGAAATTTTTTTCGAGTAATTTAAGATTTCGTCATGCCAAGGTAGGCTAAATTATTTTATTTCATGTGCAAATAAGGATTTTTGATGTTATGGATATCAATTGGATATGGTAATAAGTATATAAGTCTTATTATAAGTGATTTGGAGTCTAAGGAGAGGCCTAAGTTTAAGCCAAGTTGAAAAATTACATATTAGACGAAATCTGTAAATGAGTGCGCATAATACCTTACTTTGAACGATAATATCTCCAGTTATATAAGGATTTGTGTGATGCACAACTTATCAAATTAAATCCCTTTGAGTCTAGTTTCCAACGCAATAAACCGTTCATCATTTGGAGATGTATACAGAAAGTTATGACCATTTTACTTATTAGGTGTCACTTGCACGAACAGTGCGCGAACTTCACGCGAGCTCGCAAGTTCGCGCATTTTTGCTGAGTATTCTGCCCGAACGCGCGACCAACGCGCGAACTATGCGAAATTTTGTGCGCCTGGAAGGTTTTAATACCCCTAAAGACCGAAAATAAGAGATTTTGAGATATCTCTCAAGGTTAGGGTTCTCTCTAACCCCAACTCGACCAAGGCATCAAATTGCACACCTAAGGTGATTTTGATTTCATAGGATTTCTTCAAAATCTCAAGAACACCCCAAAGTTGTCTTTCAAGAATTGGTATACAAGAGGTAATCCTACACCTTAGACTTACATATATGGAGTTATTATGGGATTATGAGTATGAATCATGTATTACAACTTATGGTATGGTGATTGGAGGCTATAAATTCCCAATTTAAATACATGACCATGGTAGGGATTTAAAGATGATTATTCGATGGAATTTTGTTGGTTGGGTGTGAATGGTTGGTCATACATGTGATGTTAGGAGTATAAATTATTGAAGAAAAATAGTGGGATAAATTATTGGCTAATAGTGATAATTGGATGAACCAATACTATAGATATGAGGTGTAAAGATCTATGCCTACAAGATGTTTGATAATAGGCCTAAATGGCATAAGTTATGGGATTTAGTACTAATATTGGTCTCATTGAATGTTGTATTGTAGATTGAAGTTGCTTAATTATATTGGATCATTGTAGTATCATTAAGGGGCGAAATTGAGGTATGTATGGCTAACTTTAACTCTTGTATAATCCCCTTGTTGTGACAAGCATACGGTATATGTACCTTGTATGAAAATATGTGTATTTTTGTCTTAGTTGATTTCCACACCACCGTGTTATATGTGATTGTGAAAAGTAATTTGATGTGCCTACCTTATTATGTGCAAAGCTTGTAAATGCTTGAGGATGCCGAAGTGAAAATATGTGTTAACAAATGAAAGAATGTTNCCTGTGGTAATATCATGTGTGGCTTGTAGTGGGCAATTATCGGCGTGACTCAAATTGTATGCGGGTTGTTAGATATGATGGAAATGGTACTGAGGTTAATGAAAACTCATTGTGAAATTGTTATTGTTGATGTGAAATGATATTCTGGATGGCCTGAAGCCATATGATTGAATTGTGAACTATTGTTGTTGTGTGAAATGTGATTGTTCGGTGGGATCGGGTTGCGCGCCGCAATATGAAGTAATAAGGTGTGGGTTGTGGTGATAAGGGTGGCCGAGATAATAAGGGTGGCCGAGGTAATAAGGGTGGAAAAGTGATCAAAATCACTATTGAAATGAAATTATGAAAAAGATTGTGAAATCATTGATAAGAAAATGTTGAAGGGGGAAAGGAGAGATTGTAAACTTGTTTGGCTTGATTGTACCTTTCATGTGCATTTGATTGTTGATTATATTACTGTTTATTATCTATGTAGTGGTTGATCTTACTTCGGGTAAAGTTTGTTCATACATACCAGACAATTCAAATGTACTGACGTCCCTTTTACCGAGGGCGCTACATTCGTGTTATGATTGTAGGTGGATCTATAGAAGGTGCTCTAGTCCACCGAGAGTAGCACTCCTCTCCATCCCATCAGTTGCATTGGTGAGACCCACTTCCTCTTGGGTTCATGTGTGGTTCGTGCCACCTTCTTTTGAGTTTATTGTGTATTGTAAGGTATAGCCGGGGCCTTATCACCGGCAAGTATTGGTTAAGTTCCTAGTATTCATAGAGGCTCCGTATACACAATGTGGGTGGTGTACAAAAGTATTTTTGGGTAGTAATGGTACGGTTCAGAATCGTGGTCCACGTTGGTAAATGTTGTATGTATTTTGCAAGTACTTGGTATCAAATGTTGAAAATGATAAAAAGGAGAAATGAACTCAAGTTGTAAGTTTATGCTTAAGTCTTAAATTGCTATTTCAAAAAATAATGTATATTGTAATCACAGGATAATGCGTGGGATAGGAAAGGCTATTCCAGGTCCGCTTGACTGGGGTCCTCCGGTTGAGCGTCGGTCGTGTCCCTCGATTTTGGGGCGTGACAGTGTAGACACCCCAAAAGGTTTAACCAATTCAGGTTTTATTTCAAACTTACTAGAAACCAACGGGGTAACGTATGATAAGGTGGAACCTGGGTCAGTCAGTGCATATACATCATATGAGGAGATTGATAATATACCTGTAACAACATCAGGCGATGACTCCTGGTCCTATTGTCCTGCCAACACATAAATGCGGTTATGAGGATTGCTCGAGCTAGATGCTCTTCCTCTGCCACTACCACAACTCATTGGTGCTTGTGGACCTTGCCCACGGGGGCGTATTTATGATGACGAACCAGCTACAGATCTCTGTAACGACCCGACCGGTCGTTTTAAACTTTTGCACTTTGATCGCCAGTTCTCAGGCATTACTTGCCCCATGTTATATATTATGACTAATGTAGATCGTTGGTTTTGGTTTTCGGGAAAATTTGGAATGAATTTGAAAGAACAGTTTCAATAGAAAGCTTAGAATTTGAAAGGTTTGACTGAGAGCTGACTTATTTGTGTATGAACTCGGATCGGAGTTTTTATGATTTGGTTAGCTTTGTTAGATTATTTGAGACTTAGGAGCGTGATCGAAAGTTCTTTTGGAGGTCCGGTATAAAATTAGGCTTGAATTGGCGAAATTAGTATTTTGGCGAATTTCGGTTGATAGGTGAGATTTTGATCCGAGGGTCAGAATGGAATTCCGAGAGTTTTTGCAGCTTCGTTAAGTGATTTGGGATATGTGTGTAAAGTTTCAGGTCATTCGGACGTCGTTTGGTTGGGTTTTTGATCGAATGCGTATTTTGGAAGTTTAAAAGAAACTTAGGATTGAATCTGGTGAGAATCGATGATTTTAGTGTTGCTTGATATGAATTGATGATTGGAGAAAGTTTGAATGATGTTTTAGGATGGGTTGGCACTTTTGGTTCAGGTCCCAAGGGCCCCGGAGTGACTTCGGATGGCCATCGGGATGGATTTAGAACTTGTGCATTGCTGATGTTTGCTGATACCTGGTATTTCTGCATCTGCGGAAAAGGGGCCGCATATGCGGTTTCGCAGATGCGAAGGGTTGGGGTGCAGATGTGAGTGTTGGTAAGTTGGAGAATTTCCGCAGAAGCAGAAGGATTCCGTAGGTGCGGTTATTGACCGCAGAAGCGGTCTGTGTGTGATAGAGTTCCACAGGAGCGGATGTTTGACTGCATAAGTAGGGCCCGCAGAAGTGGGACTTTACCGCAAAAGAAGTCCTAGACCTAATGAATATCCGCAGAAGCGGTAGTCGCAAATGTGGTAAGGCAACCGCAGATGCGAAAAGGACTGTTCAGAGAAGGGTTTTAAAAGCTCATTTTGTTCCGCGAGCTAAGGGTTATTTCCACCATTTTTGATCGACCTTGAGAGCTTTTGGATGGAAATTGAAGTAGATTTCGACGAGGTGTGATTGGAGGTGAGTTCCTTGGCCTAAATTCATGATTTAATGGTAGAATTAACATAGAGATTGTGGAAATTCATCAAAAGGGGGGAAAAGCTAGGGCTTGGAATTTGATATTTTAAAGAGGGATTTGATGGGTCATTTGGGCTTGGATTTGGGAGTTCTTGATATATATGGACTCGTGATGAGATAAGGAATTCGATAATGTTAAATTTTTTGATTTTTGAGAAGTGGGCGCGGGGCTCGTGTTTTGGTAATTTTGAGATTTGTGCTTGTTATTATTTGTTTTCGCTTGGGCTTTATTCCCTTATTATATTGTGACGTATTCGCTCTAATTTTGGATAGATTCGACGTGCGTGGAGGCCGATTTGAGGGGCAAAGGCATCGCGAGCTAGAGATTTCGCTGGTTCGAGGTGAGTAATGATTCTAAATGATATCATGAGAGTTTAAAATCCCGGACTGCACATCGTAGTGCTATATTGAGGTGACTTGCATGCCGGATAGCGAGCGTGGAGTAGAGCACCATTGGGAATTGTGACTTGGTCCGTCCTGATTGATGATTTTACCGCATATTTGACTGGAACTTATTTGTTATTATCATGGTTTGGGTTGATTGCCATATTTTAGGCTTAATGACGACTACTTGAGTCCTCTGTGGATTTTTATCACTCTTTCCTTACTATTTGATATACTACTTGAACTCAGTCCTATTGATTATACTATTTTACAAACTCAGCCACTTTAATTGCATTTTTGAGACTCAAATGACATTTCATCTTGCATATTTACTTTCCTTTTTACCTGTTATACTATTGTATTTGTGCCCGAGGGGCAGATTTTCTGTGCTTATCGGCACTAACTGTTTTGAAATCATTTCATAACTGTTGAAAAGATCATTTTCCAAAGAGATTTAAACTGAGCGAAGATATTTCCAAAGACTTCACAGTTTCATTGTTTTCTCAAAGGATTGTACCCTGCTTCTCTACAACATGGTGGTTTTCTTTACGTGATTTCTTACTGCTAAGTTATTATTTACCTTTATTACTCACTGAGTTGGAGTACTCACTTTACTCCCTGCACCTCATGTGCAGATGCAAGTATCTATTCACCTGGTATTGGCCGATCAAATGCAGAGTTACATGAGTTAAGGACGTGACTGCCAGCATTCGCAACATTATGTTTCTCTCTTTTGTTCATTATTCCGGTTTTGTATATTTTAGGCCTTGTAGTGGATTTACATTCTGATAGATGCTCGTGACTTGTGACACCCCGATTAGGGTTGTGTTGGGTTGTAATTCTGCTAATTAATATTATTAAGTTATATTTAAGTTGTTTATTTGTGTTTAACTATTTTAGAAAAGACGAGTTGGGTTAGTTGGCTGGCCTCGTCCTCACGAGAGGTGCCATCACGACCAGTGCGGGGTTGGGGTCGTGACAAGTTGGTATCAGAGCCTAGGTTACTAGGTCTCACGAGTGATGAGCAAGTTTAGTAGAATCTCGCGGATCGGTACAGAGACATCTGTATTTATCCTCGAGAGGCTGCAAAACCTTTAGGAAAATTTCACATTCTTGGAATTCTTATCGTGCGTCCTTGATTCAACTTGAAAAGAAACTCTTGATATTCCTTCCATGCATTCGTATGCGCGCATGAGCGCTCAGTATCTAATGTGCCTTGATGGCTTGTGATTCCCCGATCAAGGGGCAAGATGTGATCTTTGTGAGTTTGATGTTGGGCCAGTCTGGAGGACTTGACGCCGGATCTTTGCCTATGGCTTGATCACCGAGGTGCTAGTTGTGTGAGCAAGTGTTTTGAACTTATATGTTCGGTACTGTTCCTATTAGTGGAAGTGATGGTTGAATAGCTTTGTGATGAGTATGTTAGTACTACGGGATGTATCTATGTAACTTGGAAGTGACGAGGAAGGCCTGCAGGATGATAAATGAACTATTAAGTTTATGATTCCATTGTGATTGGATGTGTAGCTTCGAGTTATGGGCGCGTGAAGAATCTTTTCGTGTCTCCTAGATGGGAGTAAAGTAAATTTCATGTTGCAGTTTGAGTTCAGACTCAGGAAGACTAAGTGACTGTGTAATGTGTATGACGGTAGAAGGTTTACGGAAATGCTATATTGGGGCAAAGCATGTGGGTTATCCCCGGCGGAATGTTCCGAAGTGGTGTGATCCTTATGTGTGTGTTAGGAGATCTCATGTGTAATTGAAGGGTATGTGTTGAAATTTGAAATGTCGAATTTTCTTAAGAGAGTGGGCTTGACTATTGCGGGGTTGAATGTGAGATTTGCAGAAGATTTACAGTACTGGATGATCTGTGTTTCACAAACTTATAAATGATTTGAGTTTAATCTCACTATGGTATTATGGCACCAATAGAGTAAAAGTGTTATGAGTTATTGAGGGTATTTTGATCTATGGCTTCGAGCCAAGTGGGGGAGTCTGTTGTGAGCAGTCGATTGCATGGTTAGGTTCTATGTTGGTTCTAGTTTGGGGCATGCGAGTGAATTAGCTATGGCTAAAGTAAAGGAAAATTTTGGCAAAGGCTAAATTATGCTTCATAGGGAGAGATAATCACAGAATGTCTTAAGTTGTCGATGGTTAAGAATACTCGGTGCATAGAGAAGGAAGTTGCTTGGTCGTATCGGGACGAGGATTTCATTTTTGCATCATCAAAGTGCCAGTGAGGCACA
The DNA here is from genome assembly GCA_026770625.1 of Nicotiana glauca. Taxonomy (NCBI): domain Eukaryota; kingdom Viridiplantae; phylum Streptophyta; class Magnoliopsida; order Solanales; family Solanaceae; genus Nicotiana; species Nicotiana glauca. Next base: position 27,837 of record MU790377.1, read on the forward strand.
TGTATTTCTATTCATTGGGTCAGGTAATTTGTAGTTTGAATAAGAGTGAATGACTTTCGAGAATGTTTCTAATGTGTTCAAGATTCTGCAAGAAACAATCGGGTATTTTAAAGTTGCACGTGTGGATAGAAATTGTGTTTTCATTGGAATAGGTTTATATTTGTGGTATTTTTTTAATGTTAATTATGGGATTCTATGTATCAATACCTGGAAAGTAAAGTTAACGGATTCAGATTCGCAGGAAGTTCTTCAGAGTAAATTATTTTGGAACGTGGTGTTTCTGGGAATATTTGAGAGAGGATTCAGTGGCTTATGGGTCTTAGATAGTGTGGTCTTATGCTTGGGTCTCATGTGGTAAGCCTGGGTTGAGGCATTGTGGTGCAACAATAAGAGGGAGTAACAAGTTGAAAATGAAGCAGAAGGAAATTTAGATGGATGAAGTATCTTGATAGTAGACCGAGTTAGTATGGTAAGGGTATGATTAATTCTTTGTATGTGTTCGAGGTAAGGGGTGCTTACAGGTATTTTGCAGCAATGCTCATGGGTTTTGATGTCTTTCTTAGCTTGGTCTAGTTAGAAGGATTTAGTCCTGGCAGTTTAATTTATGCAAACGGAATTGGGAGAGTTCTTGTTGATTTCTGCCGTGGTTGAAGATGTGCATTTTATACGAATATGAGAGATATGGGATGTGTAATGATTTTTCTTCTAGATGGGATCAATGGAAGTTCTTGAGTAGTTGAGTGCGTAGATGTTTGTGGCTCGGAAGGGAGATAAAAGTTTTCCTATTATCCTTGGATGGTATGGTATATGTGGTATGTTGTAGAGGATCGAGATTTGCATGTATGAGGTTTCAGTTCAGTTCGGAAAAGAAGTTCATAAAACTCCTAAGCAGCGGGTAGCCTCAGATGATTAAGTAAAAGGTATTGTTATTTGGAAGTGATTTGACGAGAGTATGGGTTTCAGAAAAAGAGCAATATGATTAAGTTGACGGAACTTCAGTAGTATTGCAGTACTTTCAAGCTGGATCGACTGTCGATATTCGAGTTGCTTGTATGGCACAAGGGAACTTTAGAATATCTTTCGTGGAATGACTGGGTACTCGATGTGTGATATGTATTCGGACAGCGGAATCTAGGATCAGGTATGGTGATTTGTGTGCTACATGGAATTGGAGACTGGAAGTTCTCATATCCAGGCTATGTTGTGATTCTAAATCGTGTGTATCAATACTGTTTAGTGGCTGCCGAGATTTGGAGGCCCGAGTGGATCTTTCTTTGCTTGGTGTGTTAGATTTTGGATATGATATTGGGGTGTAAGCTGGACGTTTCCGTATTGTGTTATTCTGGACTATTGTAATAAGATGGCGCGGTTGGCTATGTCGGGAAATGCCACTGAATGAGTGGTGATGTTTGACGGATTGTGTCCTATTAGGGATATTTATATTTCTAAGACCAGCGGACGGCTGGGAAAGATTTCCTTTCTTATTTGGGGTTTTGTGACGAGTGTCAGTGCTAAGTCTCCTCATATTGATTCAGTCCCGGTGGTGAGGGACTTCTTGGAGGTATTTCTTGTGGCTGGCCAGGTCACCGGGCAAGGTTGTGGATTTCGGTACTGATTTGGTACCGGGCACCATATCGTACGGCTCTAGCAGGAGTTATAGTAGTGGAAGGAGCAGCTTCAGGCTTTCTTGGTAATGAGTTCGCCGGTAGGCCGATGTGGATACGTGTTTAGCTTGACTTGGCTTGGTTGACCCCGAATTGTATTGTTGAGGGATAGGTTGATTCGATCGTTATTGAGCTTGTTTGTGATCTAAGGAGAGCTATGAGTTGCTTTTCGATGTTGTAAGACATTATGATTTGTTGGTTATAGGCATATATGGTGCGGTTCTATTGGGAATTCATAGTGGAAGTCGAGCGGGAGGAGTAATTGGGTGTTGCTTAGTGAATGGAGTATGGGTTATGACTTATCGGGTTGTGTGGCGTATGTTATTTGCTTCACCGTGGGTGTAAGGATGTTCTTTGGTTCCAGACATCAAATTGTGTGTGGCTATCGATTTTGATCATAGTGACTTGGGGTGTTTCATGTGTAGCAGTTTTTGGATAGGATCGCGCGTTGTAGCGAGGCTACGTTGAGATATGACCTTTTGGGGTAGACTCATATGTTCTATTTCTATGATGTGAGATGAGGTCTCAGCTTTGTGTTGTGATGGTACTGGTGAGCTTGAGGTACGGCTCTTTTTTTTTTGGGTCATTTTCATGATTTGAGTATATTCAGACCGTTTCTTATCGGTGCACAAATTATAAAAGTTGTGGCTTGGGCAGGTATTGATGTGTCATGTCACCAGAGTGGTGTGTTGGATTTGAGGGGATCGTTGGGCTCATTAATGAATATGATCAGATTTGATTTCAGCTTGTTGGAAGGATAATATCGAGGATTGGCTCGGAAATCTGCTGTGGTATTAGCCAAAAAAGGAAGTGACTTCATGAATGGCTGACATGAGAAATGGTTATGACTTATTGCGTGTTTCCTTTATCATTGGCAGTATGTGAAAGTGTTGGAATGAGACTTTAGCTGATAAGAGGTTTCCTATCGATATCGATTGTTATGTGCAGCTACTGTGAATAGAAGTTGTCGTTTCGAGTGTTTGAGTTATGTGGTATGTCATATAATTGCACTTAAGGTTACAGGTATGGGTTATTACAGCTGGTTCGGGACTATTCAGAGTATAGATGTGAGGTTCCAACCCTATGTGTGATTTCAGAAAGTGAAATGTGGTTCTATGATTTATGGACTAGACTGGATTGTGTGATTTTAGTTAAAATGCGTTATCAGACTACATGAGATAGGGTGACGTGGGATCACCCCCGGGTATATGCGTGGTAAGGTTATTCAGCGATTGGTTGGCTTTTACAACAACCCTGGGTAACTTCGAGGATGAACGTGTGTTTAAGTGAGGGAGGATGTAACGACCCGACCGGTCGTTTTGAACTTTTGCACTTTGATCGCCAGTTCTCAGGCATGACTTGCCCCGTGTTAAGTATTATGACTAATATAGATCGTTGGTTTTGGTTTTTAGGAAAATTCTGGAATGAATTTGAAATAACAGTTTCAGTAGAAAGCTTAGAATTTGAAAGGTTTGACTGAGAGTTGACTTATTTGTATATGAACTCAGATCGGATTTTTTATGTTTGGTTAGCTTTGTTAGATGATTTGAGACTTAGGAGCGTGATCGGAAGTACTTTTAGAGGTCCGGTTTAGAAATAGGCTTGAATTGGTGAAGTTAGTATTTTGGCGAATTCTGGTTGATAGGTGCGATTTTGATCCAAGGGTCAAAATGGAATTCAGAGAGTTGCGGTAGCTTCGTTAAGTGATTTGGGATGTGTGTGTAAAGTTTCAGGTCATTCAAACGTCGTTTGGTTGGGTTTTTGATTGAATGCGTATTTCAGAAGTTTTGAAGAAACTTAGGCTTGAATCCGGTGAGAATCGATGATTTTAGTGTTCCTTGATGTGTTTTGATGATTGGAGCAAGTTTGAATGATGTTTTAGGGTGGGTTGGCACTTTTGGTTGAGGTCCCATGGGCCTCGGAGTGATTTCGGATGGCCATCGGGATGGATTTTAAACTTGTGCATTGCTGGTGTTTGCTGATACCTGGTATTTCCGCATCTGTGGAAAAGGGAACGCAGATGCGGTTCCACAGATGCGAAGGGTTGGGGCGCAGATACGAGTGTTGGTCAGTTGGAGAAATTTCACAAAAGCAGAACGATTCCGCAGGTGCGGTTATTGACTGCAGAAGCGGCCCGTGTGTGTGAGGGAGCTCCACAGGAGCGGATGTCTGACCTCATAAGCAGGGTCCGCAAAAGCTGGACTGAACCGCAAAAGTGGTCCTGAACCTAATGAAGATATGCATAAGTAGAGGAAGAACCGCAGAAGCGGTAGTCGCAAATGCGGTAAGGCAACCGCAGATGCGAAAAGGACTGTTCAGAGAAGGGTTTTAAAAGCTCACTTTGTTCCGCGAGCTAAGGGTTATTTCCACCATTTTTGATCGACCTTGAGGGATTTTGGACAAAAATTGAAGGAGATTTCGACTAGGTGTGATTGGAGGTGAGTTCCTTGACCTAAATTCATGATTTAATGGTAGAATTAACATAGAGATTGTGGAAATTCATCAAAAAGGGGGTAAAGCTAGGGCTTGGAATTTGATAATTTAAAGAGGGATTTGATGGGTCATTTAGGCTCGGATTTGGGAGTTCTTGATATATATGGAGTCGTGACGAGATAAGGAATCCGATGATGTTAAATTTTCTGATTTTCGAGAAGTGGGCCCGGGGCTCGGGTTTTAGTATTTTCGGGATTTGTGCCCGTTATTGTTTGTTTTCGCTTGGGCTTTGTTCCCTTATCATATTGTGATGTATTCGCTCTGATTTTGGATAGATTCGACACACGTGGAGGCCGATTTGAGGGGCAAAGGCATCGAGAGCTAGAGATTTCGCTGGTTCGAGGTGAGTAATGATTGTAAATGATATCCTGAGTGTTTGAAACCCCGGACTGCACATCGTAGTGCTATATTGAGGTGAATTGCACGCCGGATAGCAAGCCTGGGGTAGAGCACCTTTGGGAATTGTGACTTGGTCCGTCCTGATTGATGATTATACCGCGTATTTGATTGGAACGTATTTGTCATTATCATGGTTTGGGCTGATTGCCATATTTTGGGCTTAATGCCGACTACTTGAGTCCTCCGTGTGTTTTTATCACTCTTTACTCACTATTTGATATACTAAAACTCAATCCTGTTGATTATACTGTTTTACAAACTCAGTCACTTTAATTGCATTTTTGAGATTTAAATGACATTTGCACTGTAGTTTGGGCTGAGCACTACTATTTTATTAATGCCCGAGAGGCTTATGATGTTTTCTGGACTGAGAAGGCTTTCAGGCCTTATGAGTGATGTGAGGAGGCTTTCAGGACTCGAGTGTTATATGAGGAGGCTTTCAGGCCTCAAGTGTTATGTGAGGAGGCTTTCAGGCCTCGAGTGTGATGTGAGAAGGCTTTTAGGCCTTGTTTTATATGCCACGAGGTGGCTTGATATTGCGCTTGGGCCGTAAGGGGCCCTCCCAGAGTCTGTACACCCCTAGTGAGCGCGGGTACCCATATGGATCGGGCTGCACGTCGCAGCGAGATATGGATCGGGCTGCACGCCATAGCGATGTGTGGATCAGGCTGCACGCCGCAGTGGTTACTATATGATACTGTTCTGAGAGTGATCTGAGATAGAGAGCCCGAGAGGCTGAGAGTGTTTCTGAGAGTGAGCCAGAGAGGCTGGTACTATTTTGAGATATTGCCCGAGGGGCAAACTTTTATGTGCTCATCTTGCATATTTACTTGCCTTTTTACCTGTTATACTGTGGTATTTGTGCCCAAGGGGTGGATTTTCTATGCTTATCGGCACTAACTATTTTGAAATCATTTTGTAACTGTTGAAAAGATCATTTTCAAAAAAGATTTAAACAGAGCCAAGATATTTCCAAAAACTTCATAGTTTCACTGTTTTCTCAAAGGATTGTACCTTGCTTCTCTACAGAATGATGGTTTGCTTTACGTGATTTCTTATTGCTCAGTTGTTATTTACCTTTATTACTCACTGATTTGGAGTACTCGCTTTACTCCCTGCACCTCGTGTGCAGATGCAGGTTTCTATTCACCCGGTAATGGGTTTTTACCGATCAGAGGCAGAGTTACATGAGTTAAGAAGGTGACTGCCAGCGTTCACATCACCATGTTTCTCACTTTTGTTCATTATTCCGATTTTGTATATTTTAGGCCTTGCAGTGGATTTATATTCTGATAGATGCTCGTGACTTGTGACACCTCGATTAGGGTTGTGTTGGGTTATATTTCTGCTAATTAATATTATTAAGTTATATTTAAGCTATTTATTTATGTTTAACTATTTTTGAAAAGACGAGTTGGGTTAGTTGGCTAGCCTCATCTTCACGAGAGGCGCCATCACGACCAGTGCGGGGTTTGGGTCGTGACAATCTCGCTGGCTGAGCTACGCTTGCATCACCTCTCATCAGATAATCCCTCATAATGTGGCCCGGATAACCACAAGTATAACAAATACCTAATCTCATACAGCAATGCCTGGTATGCTGCTTACCATATTGAGCACATCATGGTCAGGGTGGCCTTCTCTAATTTGACTCAACCCTATACTGAGAACCTAAGGCCTTGAAATTCTGACCAGACCCTGAATATGAGGAATGATCAAATCTCTTACCGCTAAACTGAGGGGGCATGCTAGACAATGGCTGGGCTGGATACCTCGGGTACTGTTGCCTCTGACAACCTCGAAACTTGCCAGAAGGGCCCGAAGACCTCGCTCTCCTATTATGGGCCCTATCTTGCTCATGATCGGGCCTCTGTTTCTGTTTACGCTCCTTTACGCCTTGAGCGTATGCCTGAATACGAGAAATGTCCATGTCTAGCTGAAGTTAGACCGACATACAATCATTAAGCAAGTGAGGCTCTAATCTCATCACGAACTGGTGAACCCGATCCTCCATCTTAGATACAATAATGGGAGCATACCTGGCCAACGAATCACACTGAAGACCGTACTCCCGAACACTCTTGTTACCCTGTCAAAGGGTCAAGAACCTATCAACTCTTTCCCGTCTAAGCTCTTCTAGCTGATAATGATGAAGAAAAACTTATGTAAACTCCTGCCATACTGCTGGAGGGGCATTCTCACCTATGGACAATTCCCAAGACTCTTACTAATTAACTGCAACATATCGAAGCCTATAGGAATCTAGCTCAACTGACTCAGTCACAATGACCTTCATTACTCGTAACGTCCTCTGCACTCTATCAATAAATACCAGAGAGTCCTCGTTTGGATATGACCTAGTGAATACCAGGGGTCTAAATTAATGAAGACACAAACCCTCACACTGACGGACCTATCTGCATGACCAATACCTACTTTCTGACACCTAGACTGCGTGGCTACTAATCGGGTTAATAGCTGAATAGATCTCTCATCTCCTGACCCGGTGTATTCGGGTGAGGTGTTGAATGTACAGGGGCGGACGCTGGAGCTGGTGCCCCTTTGAGCTCTTCTGGAAAGGGCGGGGTATGTGAAGTCCGAGATGGAACCTCACCATGAGACCCTCCCCGGGCCCTGATAACTCGTAGCGCTTGACTAGTAGTATCACCAGCCACAGACTTTCCCCACTAGGTGGCCGTACTCTTTGGAGGCATCGCTGAAAATATAAAATATCGTTAGAAACATGAATTCTTGTATCGCACAATCTAAGATATAGAGGATAACATCCTATCTGTCATGTAGCTTCCTTTTTATAAGTGGGGTTCTGTCACGACCCGGATTTCCCACCATCGGGATCGTGATGGCGCCTACTCGTGGTAGCTAGGCAAGCCAAGTTACTCACCATTTTCATAAATAAAAACATCCTGTTGTCAATTTAATAGCATGAATCATAATAATAATAATAACAATATCTGCGGAAGTCTAATTTTATAAGTCTGAAAATAAATGTGAACTGCTCAAAAATATCCTCTACCCAAGATTTAGTGTCACAAACTCACAAACCACTAAGAATAAACTACACATAATGGTCTGAAAAAAATATAACAACCGTCTGTCCCGAAACAATGAGACTACAGTATAAATGAAAAGCATAAAAGAGACGCTGGGCCTGCGGACGCCTGCAAGCTACCTTAGTCTCGTAGTAATAAGATCCTGCTATCTAACTACTGCTGCTGCTGCTGCTCAAAACCTGGACCTGTGCAAAAACGCACAGAA